>CAAKHB010007585.1:141542-197547 GCA_901007665.1 Aeoliscus strigatus | reverse complement strand
TGGGTGATAGGTGCTGCTTCAAATAAAGGGAAATGCGGTGTTTTCTGCATCTCCATAGGTGTAGAGATCAGAGGCAGAAAGTGACTCATCCTCCTCCAACAGGAGGTGTGTTTTTAATCAGCAGAAGCTGTGTTCTGATAAAGTCATGTTTGGTCTCCATGGTTGCAGAAAAAAAAAAAACCCCAAAGGAATGCAGCAGAAATCCCTCTTTTGGCAGCTGCTGGGTGTTCGTGGGGGTGATGTGTTCAGTGCACGTACCTGTTGACAGCACTCAGCCAGGAATACATTCACTGCACATTAGATGAATCAGCTGGCTGCTCTGAGCAATCATGGAAGGCAAACCAAGAGGGCTCACCCTGGACTTACACCCCCTCTTTCTTGGTGTGTGTGGTTTGTCTCCATACTTTATCACAGGAGCAGTGACTCAGAGGCAGATTGAATTAGTACGTGCAGGTTACATTGTGTTTCCAGTGTGTTCCCATCCTCACGTCGCTGGCAAATGAAGGATTTTAATGTTTCCTCAAAGAAATATTTAGAAAAGAAACAATCAGTGAATGCTCTTTGATTCTTCTGCGCTGTCTCTAAAGTTGTGTGTGTGTCACTTTGAGGCTCTTTGGAGTAGTGGCTGGATTGTGTGTTTGTTTTCTGGTCTGAGACGCAGCTCCCACCCTCGTCAGACCAGTTCTTGCTTCTTAACCCTGGTCCTGGGGACGTCCTGCATGATGTCACCCTGCTCCTTCACATCTGATGGAAAGGAAATGTCTGTGCAGCTCTGCAGAACCCTGACAACAATCTGTTGAACTGGACGAGGTGTGTAGGAGCGGGGTGACATCTGAAACGCCCAGGATCAGAGCCACTGCTTCACGGTGAGCGTTGACGTGGCTCGTCTTAGGCCCCCATGTCTTTCTTCAGTCATCGACTGTTGGACCCCCTCCCTGCAGAGCGTTGCATCATCAATCAATGAGTCCATGTGATGTGGGACTCATCAATGGCTGCTGACATGAAACACCCTCAATGATCTCACTAATCTGACGTCTTTTTAAAGGGAAACCTTATATAGTCATTTGTTATTGAAGCCCTAATTTTATGTGTTTTCTTATTCTATTCAGAAAATCAGATGACTGGTATTTGTGCTGTTTGTTGTATTTTCCCTCTCAGAAATGTGTCTAGCTGAGAAAGTACAAAGTCAAACTGGAGTGGAGAGAAAGCCGCATCTGGGAAGCAGGCTGTCTGAGGCATTTAATAAATGTCACCGTCGTATGAAAGACACTCAGGATAACGTCTGAGCTCGGTGTGAATTGTTGCAATTTTCCAGGAAAGCTGTGAGAGAAAAGGTCAGTCTGCAACGGCGACCAGTGAAAGTGAGTCAAGAAATAGTCAAACAAAGAAGCTGCAGTCATAAAAGCAGAAAGGGAAGTGATGAGACGGCAAGAGAGAGATCACAGGTCGACTCGAGTTGCTCTCTACGACCCCGACTACGAGGTTTAATAAAAATGGGCCAGGTAGTTTTTTAGATGGTTCCATCAAGGATGACTTAACCCTGTGAGGGAAATTGATAAATGCTGACTGCATGTTCCTGAACGCACCACACATGGACAATGACAAGGGGCTGAACCTGTTGCTGAAACATCCGTAGTAACTTCACCACTTGTGAGTAAATTGTACACAATTGTACACATTGTACACAGTAAATTGTAGCGAGTTGTAAAGTCTTCCCTGTGTCTGGCTTCATCCCCACTGAGTCTGTCCGCTGTATGTCCTCCCAATTCAAATCTCTCACTCTCTCCCTTCCAATGAAGTGTCTAAAACAAGCAGTTCATTTATCGCTTGGATGCATCCGCCTTTTATCGCTCCGACAGGGCCTTGTCCTCAGCTCGCCCGTCCTCCTCCACCTCTCAGAGTAGAGCCCATTGGCGTGGCGTTTCCTGTGTGGGGCGATTTAGTATCAGTGTGTACATATAATCATTATTGACGTGGAGGATCGATGTTCTCGGTTTGTCTCGTAGGAGAGGACACTTCACTCTGCTGGGAGATGCTTCAGAGTGACCTACTTTCTACCAGAAGTCATTCCGTCCGTCCTGAGTCTCAGTCAGCTCTTGTCCTATGACCAAATTACACCAGTCGACTCCACTGGGGTGTGAGAGGAAACATGAGAGTAGTGGAAAGTCGTCTCCGAACCCACCAGCGATTCCCTGTCAGCCACCAGGTTGACGGTGAACAGAGCTGCTGTGAATATAAATAATCCTTTCCTGTCGGGTCAAACACTGTGCTAAAGATGTATTTATATATTCTTTACTTTGCACAGCTTAAAGTACCGGTGCAGCGAGACGCAGAAAACCCAGGAAGCTTATTTAAAGCTTAGACGTAAGTAATACAGTATCAAAACTTCACAGTTATGAAAAAATACATCTTGTACAGAATGAAAGAATATTAATTAATAGTAACAATATGTGGGATAACAAAGAATACAAGAACAGTCTGACAGTACCACTCACTCATGGTGTCTCCGCTATGTGACAGAGAGTCTGTGCTGTTCCTAACGCCGTCCAGAGCTGCTGCTGAGCTGTAACACGTGTCGGTGGAGAAATCGGAGACATTATGTTCAGACATATTTATGTTTGTAGCATGTCGTTTGCCATGTTTTGGCTCTGCACTGCTGACTCCCATCAGTATCCGCATCACTCCAGAGGCAGACAATCTCTCAGGCATAAATGATTCTCTATCCCCGTCCTTGACACCACTCACTATAAAAAGAAGGCCTGAATAACTGCCTTTCCCTTGTGGCTATACGACAATGGACGTACAGTAATTAGGGTCGAAGCAGTGGAGCTTCATCGACACCCGATGTGTTCAGCCTTTTCTTTACTAGTTTTCATTTTCCTCACGGCCGCCAGTGCATCTACTTCAAATATGGAATCCTTTTTTGAAACAGCTGAAGGTAAAGGTATTCAAGTCTCTGAATTCCAGGCTATTTGCTTTAGAGCCAGTTCAGTCTACAGCTGTGTTGATAGACACAGCTCAAGATATAATGACCTTTATTTTGTTGCCAGATGTGTGATGTTGTAACTCTTGGATGTATTAACACCAGACTTGGTAAATGGAACCTTTCCTGATGTTGAATTATATTTGATGTTCTTTTCTGGTCACACTGTGAGGTTCCGTTGTCCACATTCATTCAAATGTTGACACCGGCCAAAAACTTCCCAAACGTAGCAGAGAAGAATCGTTCGTCTGAGCCGCAAGTAATTCACAAATTGATTTTTGATTTACAAAAACAATTTTTCCGCCTCTTCCAATTGATCTCAGCAAACAGGAAGTGGCTCAGCAAAGCTTTGATGCACGTCAGACCGGGTATGTTGTTGTTTTGTGACGGGAACTTGATTAACATGCTTGTTTTTGTTTTGTCAGAAAAAATGTCCTTACAATAACAAATCAAGAAAAATATTTTTTGCCACAAAAATCTATCAGCTGAATGTTTTTTTTGTGTGTGTGTGTTTAAATAACATTAAAAAAGAAAGGGAAAAAAAATCATCAGTAAAGTGGTAATAATGACCTGGGCTGGGTCCTACCCACCTCCACAACCTGTGTATCAATCTATTCTGATTCTACGCTGACATCATTATATTGTTGTTACAACGTAAGTCAAACAGTTCTGAGCATCACATATCTTGTCATCAGCTGGGCTCCTCAGACTGGTTTGGGTTGACACAAGCTTCCGTCTGCCTCAACCAACAAACTATCAAAGGGCTCCAGTTTGTCAGAAGTCAGCTGCCACGTCTTGAAGAGAAGGTTCCACATCACAGCTGTTCCTCAAGATCCTCGGGCAATGTTTTTTAATCATTTGTTCCAGTCATGCTGCCTTAAAATCAAGGTGACTTGAGGTCCGAACCTCAAAGTGACGGAATGAGCTGCCCGAGGAAATCAGCTCAGCAGCATCTTTTAAGTATCCTCCTAAGAGCAAAGAGCTTTTTCGGATTCGACTGCTTTTTCTTCAAAAGATCTTTCTTTGCTTGTATGATCGGTTTTGAAGTTGTTGCTTTGTGTGCAAAGTGCTCACAGATAGAGGATATTATAATTAATGTGATGGGTTTGGTGCTTTGTGTGCTGTTTGATAACACTCGTTCTGTCAGATGATGTCACATCCATCAGACTGAATGCGTTCGCAGCTTTTATTCCCTGCGTGTAAGGATGTGACACTTTGTGTATTTGTGTTTGCCCTTGTGTGGAACATATTACACTTCATTCCTCCTCAAAACAAATGACTCCTAACAGCCCCTGATGGAAAAATCTGTTTGACATTGAAAAATCTAGCCACATTTTCAAATGTTTCTTTCTTCCCTTCCCTAATCATTGCTTTCTTTTCATCAGCCGTCCTTCGATCTTAATTATCAATAAACGTCCCATAGAATCTAAGGATTCTCTTCTGTTGAACTGTAGTTTCATCGAGCATCCATCTGGAGGTCCATTTTTGTCAAGTACTTTGATTTCTGGCCAAATAACTCTTGAAACAGGTTTGTCTGTCTCGTACATGTCTCGTGTCAGGGTGCTTGTGTTCCCGTCTAATGGTTCATACATTCTCATACTGCCTGAGTGAAAGCTTTCCAGCCTGGTTTGGAAACACACTTGATTTTTATTATAGATGGACATTACTTTGTTGAAAATACAGATCCAAGATGTATTGTGTCTTTGTTTGACTGGCTCCGGTACTTTTTTTTTTTTTAGATGTGACTAATGTTTCTGTCCATTAGAGAGCATCTTAGGACCCAGTTGACGTAAATCTGATAGTGTTTATGAGAGTCATAAAAGGCTGAGTACAGACACGATTGCTTTGGTATACCATTTTTCTACATTTGCAGATACACATTTTTATGCTTTTGCCCTGTCGTCCTCCAGGGTCGACGCAGCCTCGGCCCCCAGAACAGCCGGAATCTCTCCTCCTCCTCCTCCTCCTCCTCGTCTCTTCCTCTCTGGGACCAGCAGCCGTTCAGCGTGGCGAGGCCAGGAGTGATGGGCCGGAAGCTGGACCTGTCTGGCCTGACGGATGACGAGGCTGAACATGTCCTGAAAGTGGTCCAGCGGGACATGAAGCTGAGAAAGAAGGAGGAGGAGAGGCTGAGGTGAGCTGTGACTCCTCTGACAGTGCGTTTTAACACACTGGGGGCGGCGCAGGGTAATTTGAAAGCATCTGATAAGGCGAGATGTTCATTGTGAGCAGAAATGAGCAGCTCGACTCAGCACTTATGTATTCAGTCACCATGAGTTCTATGACCTCCATCATCAAGTGTCAAACTCATATTCAACTTATATTTATTGAAAGAAATGACCGCAAATGCAGTCAATGGGCCATTTTACATTAGAAATATTCATGTCTGAACTGAAGTGATTCATTCCCAGGGCAACCGGTGACATTTTAGAGGTGGCATTGCCATCAGGTGTCTTGTCAGCCGCTGATTTAAGACAGTTACAGGATGGTATGTCAACTTTTTAACTTTAACATTTAAAGCCACATGTTCACAACAATATTACAAAACTCATCCCACTGTGATGACTCGTCTACTAACAAGTTCGCTGATGGATTATGAATAACCATGTAGAAGTGAGATGAGATGAGGGAGGAATGACAAGTAAAAAGGTTTTAAAAAAAGTCTTTCACCAATGTGTGTGTTTGGAATTAATGTAATGTAAAGAGCAACGGTGGGGAGTTGTGATGGGCAGAACAGTTCTCTTAGGTGTACAGTGATTCGTTCAGTGATTCGTTCACATACTCCTGCACAATTAACTAATTCCTCCAGTACATTCTCTGTGCAGCAGTTTCTTTTCAGTGTAAACACAGTTTAGGATCCAGTACCAGTGTGTATCAAATACACCGGTTTGTCAGTTTAACCTACAGAGATGCTGTTGTTTTTAGATGAATGCAGTGAATGAAATTATGCACACATCTGCTTGTAGTTTGTCATGGAACACTTAACTGAATCCCCCCATGAAGTAGTACAGTATACTATGCACATTAAATATTTCACGCATCTCAGCTGCTTCCTTTCACAATACAACCCCAAACATATTTCAGTGCCCAGAAGCTGTACTTGAAGGCAGCAGCTGTTCATGGCCGTGCATGTTTGTACTCTGGTATGATTTAATGTGGTGGCCTGTGGAGTGTCGGACCACTTCCTGCTCCTCACCTCTTGTCTCTTGTACGTTCACGACCTCGTCCTCTGACCGCCTGTACTCACGCGGGGTGCAGTTGGGCGGCGAAAGGCCTCTATGGGGGTGTTTGCCTGTCAGATCTGTGGTGCTTTCTAATGTTTCAGCAGGAATGAGGTTGTGTTCTAAAACTGCACTTTCTTCATTGTCACAAATCCATGAAATCTGATTCTGCTCTATAATTAAGTCAAATGAAATATGTGACTTCCCACCAGGCCTCGAGAAGCATCTATTTTGTTTTGGAACTTGGATGTCTGTCTTTGATTTGATTTGAGCAGCACTCTTCAGTGGATTCATGTTTTTGAGTTCAGGCCACCAATGATCGGGCAATTTTTTTTCCAGCACTAAACATCTTTGCAGTCTAACAGACTCAGAGACCAGAGAGCTGCTTTAAAAACCCAACTTATTCTGGCACAATGAAAATTCTAAAGCGATAAATAAATAGTTGCTGGTCCTCCAAGATGTCATGTTGATACGTTTACTGTGAGCTGATGAAAAGATTAGAGATATTGAGCAACACTCCTCTGTGATGATAGTTGCAATGAGCCTTTTTACTTCTAGTGTTGAGGTATGATAACTTGTTAGATGCTTCAGCAGCCAATTTTCCAAAACAAATGTAAACTGACACTGACAGCTCTCATCAGTGAACATCATCTGTTACCAATGAATCTGCGCATCCCTGAAAACCTCAAATGTATTTATTTTTCAAATCAATCTCCTCTAGTTGGATAATCATGTGTGCCTCTTCTTTGATAGTGCGTTAGTTGATGCTGCCTGAAGTTATTTTTGTGTGAGCTGCAGACAGAAATTTAGTTCAGAATTCAGTATGGCGGTGCGCAGTATTATCTGTCAGTATAAACTGTTTTTTTTTTCTGGGTTTTTTTATTTATGCTACTTATGGGTCCATTTCTTTCTGGACATTCTCACCAGCCACCAAACACACAAACAACACATTAACAGAGCCAAGTGTATTTTGCACACGTCAGCCATGTTGAATGAACATGACACGTGGAATAAAGAATGTCTATGTGGCTATTGCCTCTCTTCAGTGACCAATCAGAGGCCGGTAATCTGTAGACGTCACATTTTAGAATCAGCTCAGCTTGCATGGAACTTTGCTGGAAGAAACAACAAAAACAGCAGCAGATCCTAATGCAAACAAAGCTGAGTCAAGTGGTGCTGGAGCCGTGTCCTGAAAAAGGAGCATTTGGTTTTGACTCATACACACAGAACTGCCATACTTGTTTTTTGTCACAGTGTAGTTGTGTGCGTCATGTGTTGTTTATCAATTTAGCATTAGTATCAATCCTATTGTTGCACTTGACTCGTTCCAAATATGTTGTGTGTAGCTGAGAGAGATCAATATTTCAGACATTAGTTGTTTTTGTTGCCGCCGGGACACTGAAGTAGCGTTTCATGTGAATGTACAGTTCATGTACATGAATCCAGAGCAGAAAGCTGCTTTGCTGCAGAAGGTACTTGAGCATTTAGCAGGTAGAATCCACGCTGTTTCTCCTCCATGCATGGCTGACGTTTGCTTCCCTGAATGAAATCACCCCTGCAGAGTTTTACATTACCCAGCTGAAGGATCCACAGAATATGTAATTAGCCTCAGCCGGGACTTAAAATACTCCATGTCAATTTTGCCCCTCGCTGACAAATAAGAATAACAAGCGCTTAAACTGACATGACTGTCTGTGTCATAAATACTAAGCTGTAATAAATATGTAAATGCATATTTCAGGGCAATCTGCCATGTTTGTGAGTTTATCCAAAGGTTTCAGGCAGGAAGCTGTTGCTAGTTCAGGATGTCTGAACTGTCTTTCAGTTAGTCCTATTCACATTGTATGAGTTTCTACTAGTTGTCACTTCAGACCGTACAAAGAACTATCTGAAATAATGATGTTCTATGCTATGGGCTGTGGTTGTGCATAAATTACTTTATTCTGGTTTACTCATTGTCATGGTAACACTAATCAAGTAAGGGGGTTGTTGTGGCTTTTAAAACACTCCCAGCTCACCGATGCAAACGTTAAACGCTTCCACCTTAGACTTCACCTCCCTATGCACATTTCCTGACAGAAATGGGGGTTGTGTGATATCCTCCTTCACTCTGGTAGTACTTACAGTACTACGGCTGGAGTCGGGTATGTTTCCTCACATCTATACTCCACATGAGATGAGGCTGGTAACGTCCACACTGCCCGTTTCCTCTCATTTACTTTTACCAACTGATAGGTTTGCTCCCTCGTTTATATTTTTGGTTTGATCACTTGTTGTAATGGTGTGAAAAGTGTGTGCTACTTATGGACAGTGTGATTCTGCCAATTAGAGGAGGTGAGCAGCTCAGCCTCTGGCCTCCTCCGTCTCCACCTTCCACTTGGAGAGGCTTATTATGGAGCAGCACGGGACTCGTGGGAGCACAGACGTGGGCCTCCTTAACAAACAGCCCAAGCGCTCCCATCAGACAACAGACTGGGGAATGATTATAGGAAGAAATGACATCCACTGCTGTATGAGCGCTGAGACAGGGGTTGAATCTCCTGGCAAGTAATTTGCTCTCATTTTTCGGACTAGTGTTCTTATATGAGCAGGACAATTAAGGTTTCTGTCACACTTGAAACAGGGACAGTTCCATTGTCTCTGTTAAAACAAAGAGCATGTTGTCAACGACTAATTTGTGAATCGTATTCAGATTGTGTTCCGTCAATTTATCAAAACAAAACAAAAACATTATAAGAGTAATACAAAAGGTGACATCTTTCAGGAGTCCTATTCATTTTTAATGTAACATTAAACCACCTAAGATAAGTTCAACATTCAAATTCTGTCACAACATTTCACTTTGCTACATGAGGGAAGGTAACGAGTACCACTCTTAGACGGTTTGTGCCCTTTTACCACGCTGACCTGTTGAACATAATATAAGGATGAATAATTCTGCTGTGCTTTGTTTATTTCCTCTGCTGGTGTCGCTCCTGAACGGGGGCAGGCAGCAAGAGTCATACAACCAGCCGAGCATCTTTTTAAGAAGAAGAAGCTCTGTCATGAGCAGAGCTGACCTCCATTTCCGTCTGTATTTATCCAATCAGCTTCTACACAGACACAGTTACCTCACAGAGAGACAAAATAAACGGTCTCTACTCAGATGAGTCTGTCGGCCCAAATGGGTCTCCATCTATGAGGATTGATAAACTGACCTGAAAAGTCCCGCTGGGCGTAGGTGCTGCTGTCTCCATTAAAGCAGAACTAAATGAGCATAGATCATACCGGCATGCCTTCGCACACCTTTCACTTCCAGCAGTTCACTTTTTACATGCTCCTCTAAAACTATTGTGTTGATGGTGTGTGTATTAATGAAACCGGTGTCCCAGACCGCTGAACTAATGACCTCAGCCTGCCTCCGTAATGGGAAAATCCTAAAATCGTGTAACTCGTCCAGCACAGCTTTGTGGACCTGTGAATGGCTCCTTTGTGCAAAACAGACATGTATTATTCTTTTCCTCTCAAAGGTGTTTATTCTGTGCCGTAATCCACTGTAGTTAACATGTGACATTCTCTCACAAGAAACTGCCCCAAAGTGCACGCGCACGCACACACACACACACACACACACAGAATACATTTAACAGTGAAACTGCTGTAAGTGGCTAATCGCTTCACCTCCCTTCATACGTTGATTACATGTATTTTTATGTCGCGGCCAGAAAAGCTGGTCTGGATCGAGTTAACTTCAGTCGAGCTGTTGTTGAGGCACTTGGGTTCTCTTGGCTCTGGTATTTGTTTGGTGAGGATTAGCTCAGTTGGGTTATTTGTCTGCGTTATGTTGATGTGGTTTGTTTTTGATGTGTGTGTGTGTGTGTGTGTGTGTGTGTGTGTGTGTGTGTGTGTGTGTGTGTGTGCACGCTTGCAGCAATCAGTGTAGTTAACATGACTTTACATTTTATTAGATGTACAGTTTGAGCTCAGTGTCAGTTATAAGAAATAGTATCGTCACAAACGTGCAGGTGACGACCATCAGCTCCCTCTGTGTTCAGGACTGTTCTATTGATTAATATCATTACAGCTGATCTTGTAATTCTCCTTTGTTCATCCTACCCCATGATATGTCAAAGTGTCAGGATAAGTAAGATGAGATGACACGTAGATGAAGCTGTTTGTTGTCAGTGTTTTTATGTGAATACTGAAAATTGGAAATAAATCAACCCCACACTCTATCAGAGGGGACGTTTTTATTGTTGTTGTGTTCGGGGTGGATGAGGTGTGGCTGTGTAGACTCACAGATTACTAATTAGTATTTAATACATCCTTTTGAAGATGTTGTTTAATATGATTATACTTCATTAGCAGACTGGAATATAGAATTATACATGGCCATGCTTGTGCATCTTTTGTGCAGTCTCTTCTGTCACGCATGCACACAAACGTTTGTGACATAATTCTGTCTCGCTTCGTACTTGAACCCAGACAATCACAGTCAAACACCAGCCTTCAAACATGAACCAGACTCTCATGAACTATCGCCAGTAGTTTGCTTTAGACATGCAGCACTTTATTTGCTTTATCTGATGTGTGGTGTGTGACCCGTCTACATTGGGATGCAGTGACGACTCACCGATCACAGCCAACTTGTGATGTGCCTCCTTCTCCCACACCAGCGTCAAACTGCATCAAGAACATAAAACGTAGCAGACATAGGTTCCCTCTGTCACACCACCAGAACACTGGGTGGCAGTGTGGTTGGAGTAAATCTAATGTTATTTGATACATCTACTGAAATGCAGGAAGGATGCGGGAATTACTGTGTGGAAATGCACGGAGGAACATTTTCACAGAGAAATGTAGTGAAGTCATTCTTTTATCCTCAGTGCTGCGTCATGGTTTGTGGATGCAGCTGCAGATTTAATTTTCTCCTTATATCCAACATAATCAAATTGAGGATACATTTAATTAGCATCCCATGAATTACGATGTGCAATATGTGTATGTGTCACATCCAGTTGAATTAGATGCTCTTCGTCTTTGTTTCTCTTGAGCAACAGTCCAGATGACAGCGACAGGCTCCTTCTCTGCAACATTCAACTTCATCTGGATGATCAATCAAGCAAGACACTAAAAGATGCTTAATATGCAAAGTTTAGCATGTCTGCACGCACGAGTGGACTCTCCTGAGCAGACGGTGTTTTATGGCATTTGACAGATTCTGATTTCCCCTGAGTGTGACAAATCAGCGGCTATGCATCGTCCGCCGTCCTCTGGAGCTGCTGAGCTCATGGGATCGGCTGCAGAGATAGTGAAAAATAATCCGTACCAGCTACTTGTGGCACCGTCCTTTTCATTGTTCTTATGTCGCTTCAGTGTTTCCAGCTGACTGAGTAGAAGTGAGTCATGGTCGGACAGACAGGAGAATAACTTTAACACTCAACATGTGCTGTGCTTTGTCATTACGTCTCCGACAAAGAGACATTGACTCATTTACTTCCCAAAAACCAACTTCTGCCAGTTGTCTGACTTACCGGGTTTGGGGCAGTGTGCAGGTTCCAGTACAGTGATAACGTCTTAGAGCCACTGTCACTGTCACCGCTCTGCAGAGGGAGAGAGAGTGAAGGATCCTCTGTGGGAACGAGTTTGTCTCAGAGGTGGGGAGGGAGACAGGCGGCACTTTCTCCCGTACTGTCTCATTACCTTCTTCCGTTCCATTTGCAGGATTTGTTGTTGTGCTGTTTTATGCCATTACACACTTCAGACACTGGATACAAATGCTGAGGAGGGGAAACTCTTTGTTATGGAAGAGAGAATAGAAGAACTTCATATACTTTAAATACTGTCACTGCATCATGTGTTTGTGTGTATGTGTGTGTGTGTGTATATTGTCTCCTTTTGAAGAAATCATCAGTCCCTGATCGGACAGTCGATGCGTTCCACCAGTCAACACGACACAGTGAACACAGTGACAGTGACACTCTGATTCTCGGTTCGATTTCTTTTCTTCGTTTCCTCTCATCCGTCTGTTTTCAGCGAATCACCTCCTTCATTTTGTGTTCTGTATCTTTCAGAGGTGTTTTCCGTGTGTGGTGCATCCATGTCCTCTGGTGGTCCAAGTGCTGGTTTTACGTTGCGGATGGGCTCATGTGGGTTTGATATATTCAAGGTCTCCTCTTTATTAAAACCCAGTACTGAAGAACCACATTAAATATTCACAATTAAAGCCCCTTGATTTTCTATTCTCCTCTCACACTCATCAGGATCATGGATTACATGTAAAACACCTCATAAAGCACGTAATGGACTGATGCTGGCTTTTATGTGCTGTGGGGTTTTGACTTTGCACGCTTTCATTCTGGGTTTGTTTCTTCTGCTTTCAGCTGTTAATCATTTCTGGATTTTAGATTTACACTGCTGTTATTTCTTTCTTCATGCTTTTATTTGTTTTCCCCTAATTCATGAAGCAGTTAGTTTTTAACCACCTTCTCAGAGCCGACCGAAGCAGAGACGGTTGCTGTGAAAACTCTGTGCACCGCCTCATGACGTACGACCACAATCTGAGTAAATATAGTGGAGGACAGTTTCAGTTTATGCAAATTAAAGATGCCACATGGAAAATAGTGCTATTAGAAACTTCACCAACCACGGTCTTCCCCTTTAATCAAACTTAGAATCCCTTATACTGCAAGAAATGTTTCCAAAAATATACAGAAATCTCACATTTGTCACATGCACCCAGCCACCATGTTCCAGTGTCTCCATGCAATCTTGTAAAAAATGGAATTGCAGTATTGTCCTCCACAGACTCACTACCATCAGTGTCTCTTGCAAAAAATGTTTTCATGTCTTCACATTTTCAGTCTGTATGTTTGACACATGTAAAGAAAAAATTAAAAACATTTTATTTTCTTTTTTATGCTCTCTAGATATACAGTGAGCAGTTGCATCATAGTTATTGCTAATCTTATCAGGTGGTGGACCTTTGATGCACCTCGGAGATGGTAGCTGTTTCCATAGAAACGCTGATCTTAGCTCTTCCTGCACTAAGCTGATGGACCTAACGGATCTGAGCCCAGTGAGAGACAAGTGTCCCTCAATAACTGTCTCATTGTGTCAAAGAAATCAAAGCTTCTCTTTGACTCTGAAAAGAAATTCTGAATTCAAAGCTACACATTCAGCAAAAAGCTAAATGAGGAATATGATTATATGGATTACTTCATTTAAGGCAGGATGGCTTATTATTGAGATAATTATAGAAAGCATGGGAACAGCCTTAATTTGATTTCATCCAGTTAATCCATCAAGGCGGACATATCAGTTTAATGTCTTTGGAACAATGAAAAGCATTAATAATGGTGAAATTACGAAAATAAGTGTTGACAGTTCTTTGTGTCACGCATTGTTTGCTCCGTTATCAGGGACTATGATTGGCTGAGATTTGTTCCTGCAGCTGAGCTTTGCATCCTTGTTAAGTGCTGTCACGACTGTAATTATTTCAAATTAAAACCCAAACGCTTCCCTGATACAATTGTATTGTATCTTTCACTGCTTGTTGCAATCAAAGGAGATGACTGTATCGGCTTTTCATTCAGGGACGTCCGTCCGCCACTTGTGACTAATTCAGGTTTACAGCATGTGTTTCCCAGGGTAACCATCAGTGGTTGAGTGAGTGGCTTCTGGAGATTGTGAGTCACAGCTGCTGCTGGCTCGTCCTTCGCGGTTTAAGGACTGCAGGAGTAAAATGTTCTGGTGAAGCTGTTGAATTAGTTATAAACCAGAGAGACAAACTGTCACAATGGTGGGTTGTTCAGTTCATGTGAATGCATCAGTACTCAAGAACACACAATAATCCCGCAAACCGTTGCTAATTGTAGGTGCAACATGTTGTTATGTGTCGATGTGTAATATGCACTCAGTCAGGTCACATCCAGACAATATCTCCTTCTGTTTGGAACGTGGCCTGTAGATCCCTTCACGGCCAAAAGTGGGGAAACACGGCTTGGTTTTTCTATCAAATACTTGCAAATGCGTGGCCATTGCACAGTAAGTAATCCTGTCAAAACATCAAGTGACTGAGTGTGAAGGGGTCGACAAATCTATCTTACATACATTACATATAGAGAAACTTTTCTTCAGCCGTTCTTCACCAAACAGTCATAATTTGCTCGTGGATGTTCATACATTCCTCCAAAATGACAAATATTTGTGTATGAATCCGATTTTTTTTTTTTTTTGGTCTGCGTGCATTCATTGTTTTTTACACCGATGGATATGAGGTGGAGAGACGCAGGAGCAAAGGTGGAGAGAGGAGGGAAAACAAACTGTGAGAGGATGTTTTTCATCTGCCCTTGATGAGAACGGAGATGCAGATGATGCTCGCTCTGCCCTGTTAGCTGTGACTGCCGGCAGCGTCGGGGTGTCGGACAGGACGAGTTCTGGTTCTTGTTTTTGTAAATGTGTGTTTGCATAAGCACTCATACGCATGTATGAATATGAAGTGTCTAAAAAAGCCTCAAAGAGTTGTCGAGGTTTATTTTCTGCTCAGTATCATCTTAAAAGACTTTGAAGGGATCATTGTCTTAGGACATATGATTTAGTACCCACTGAAGCTTTTACATTGTTCTGTTTTTGTCATTATGGCCTGTTGCTAATGACTCATTGTGTTTCAGAGTTACTTCCTTCAGTATAGTTGATGAAAGTTGTGCTTTTGGGATGCAAATGTGCCAGAATCCATTCTGTCCTCTCCAGTACAACAGCTTACTATTTATTTTTTCGGAGGAAGTGAGATGTCGCTGTGTGGTGAAATACCACAATAAGCAGTCACGGGTCCAACTGCAGACCTCCCTCGAGAGGCCTCTCGTCTGCGGTGGGGCAGTCGAGGTCACTGTATGTAGTAATTAAATGATTCCACCGAAAGACGGTTCATAAAGATATTCAGAGCAAAAAAATAACACAAAGTTTGTGAAGTATTACGAGTAGTACTGCTAACGCCGAATCCAGCAGGTTCTTTGTTACAACAAGTCTTTTAAATGAAGCTACATACATCTAATGTGGAAGCTGTCACCTCAAATATAGTCAAAAAATGTCTTGGTGGCCTGCGGAGTCATTTACTTTTCTCCTCTCCTCAATTCCAAAAAAGTTATTCTTTTCACCCCATTTTACCAAAGCTACAGATCAGCATGGACGAATAAAGATATTTTATGGTGTGTCAACACTATGATTGAGGTCTGCTTGTTTTTTAGGCACAAAAACACTTGGTTACTATTGGGAAACATGCTGGTTTGAGCTCCTGTAAGGACTGTTGAGTGGAGGATGATTGTGCTTAAAAGAGTTTTGACCTGCGGTTGGAAATGGAAGGAAATGGACGATTGACTAATGCTGCAATAGCCGTCAAAACAGAGTCTCAGCCGTTCACTTCATGGGCCCCTCCACCACCTCCAACTGTCTCCATGCACGGATTTTCTTGCTGTGTAGAGGTTTTCTGATTGCTTCTTTTCTGTGGTTATAATACGGCTGACACAGATACTTGTCAGTCATCGATACATCCTTTCACGGGGGCGTCTCCAGTCAGGAGCGGCTCCATGTTGCGGTGGTGGTCCACGAGCCAGCAATCAGAAAACCTCAACTGCGTTGGCAGTGATCAAACATAAGCGATAGTTTGGGGGTTGCTTTAAGTTTCATCACCTGATCTGATTTTCTTCCCTGATGCGTCGCAGTACACACTCACACACTTTATTCCTCCCTCTTTTCTCTCTTTGATTGTTTTTTTTTGTGACTCCTGATGCCTTTGACGTCTCTCGCTATGTGCCTCCACAAACGCTCGTCATACATACTGTGGGCTACGCAGTCTATTAGAGTAGGCGAATTACGCCTGGGACACATATTTCACATTAGTTGGCCCCTGTGAGAACATCTGCAATTACAGTTGTGGTCAGGTGAAGGACAGCGGCAATGTTAGTGGAGGAATCTGGAGACATGTGGATCACATCTCCAGGCTCCTCTTTGTCGTTTGAGGAATCCCTGCATTAGTCTTTAATTGCAGTTAAATAGTAAACTGAGGTTTCATCCTGCTCCCTATGATGAGCAGGATTCCAGCTAAAGTCAGAAAGACAAATGGATAATCCAGTGCATGTTTCATTCACGTGGCAGCAGCGCCGCTCGCTTGTCTCATTGTGGGAGATTTGTGCAGCTGGCACAGGAGTCAAAGAGGAGTCCCCTGTCGATTTCCTCTTTTTATTTCCATCAGTTGCTTTCTGGCCGTGTCCTCTGCATTGAGGGTTTTGCCCAGTTGCACTGTCCTGTTGCCAGGTTGTGAGATGCTTCCCCAAATATGTTAATGGAGCTCTGCCCTTGCGCTTTGAGAGGTTGCCAGGCACAACCACAAGATGGACAGTGAAAATGAAATAGCAAAGAACATGTCCTGCCTGTAGGTTTGTGATCCTGTAACGTGAACATGCAGCAGCATAAATCACAGTTGTGTTCTCTGTACCTCAACAGAGACAATACCGTTTGAAACCAAACAATGATTCTCATTTGACCTTCGGTCCTTCATCCTGCTAATTATCACGATCCTCTCGTCCCGCTCAAGAGGACGATTCACTGTATATTTCCGTTTTGGCAAACCAAACAGCATATGTGAGCTGTGAGAATGCACCGCGAGGGAAAACAAGTCATGTTTGATTAGATGTCTGCCCACAACACCCTTAAAGCTTTGGGTCAACACTTATTGGGTCTTTGCAAATCCAATAAAGAAACAACAAGAAACGCTGTAGAAAACACTGTTCAAACGTGTTCTGACTGTTGAACCAGAACAATTTATGTCTTCAATTACACAGCGTCTCTCCTTTTCGAAACTTCCCTTGAGTAAGAAGCGTTAACATTCCTTCGATGTCTCCTTTGTGTTTTGGACCTTCTTTGCTTGAACCCCCACGCAGCACGTTGTTCATGTTGTCGCATCTGTTTACTCGCCGCTGTTCTTTGGACCTCTGGCTGACCACAAATCACAGACCAGCCTGAGTTTAAAAATGTAAATCACGGTCAGATCGATCTCATATTCAATCTGCAGTCTTCAGTCCATTCTGAAGTCTCTCTTTGAAAAAGAAACCTGTCAAATGTCATTCAACATTTACACCTATAAACGTATATTTTATCTGTTATAAGCAATAATGTAAGTGTACGTATAGACAAGTTATTTACTGACAATTGAATGTGGGTTCAGTGTTTGTTTGTTTCCTCTGTGACCAGACGTGGTTCAGCTGCTGGTGTTTCACTGCAGCCTTTTTCCACTTGGTCTATCAGACCTGTGTACACAAGGATCATCATTTAATCCCACTGTTGATTTGAATCCACAATGCTTTTGACGCCCTCCTCTGGAATCATGTGTTATTGCACCCAGTGTGAACTACAATTTACTTGGTTGTGATCAGTCGTGGTAAAAATGCACATTTTGTTTGAAATTGTTGAATCTGTGTGTGCATGTCTCTCTCACACACACGCACACACACACACACACACTCTGATCCCTGCTCGTCTGCTGATGCTTGTAGAGAAGAGTCAACACAAAGGGGTTGGATGTTTTAGGAGACAGTGAATTGGAAATGCTCCTACAACACTAACACGCTGAAGCATTCGATCCTATTTCTGTGTGAAGACAAACTCTAGCAGACATCTAATCAAACATGACCATGTTTTCACTCGCCGCGCGTTCTCACAGCTCAGATATGCTGTTTGGTTTGCCAAAACACAAATAGACAGTGAATCGTCCTCTTGAGCGGGACGAGAGGATCGTAATAATTAGCAGGATGAAGGACGACACTCACACAACATGGAGCTTCAGATGACTGCAAATAGCCGACCATAGCGCTGCACACCGCACAGGGGAAGGGTGTGTGAGGATGTGGTGCATGAGGAGGCCAGTAATTAGCTTAGCTTGTCATTCTAGTGATTAAACACTGATTTAGAAGCGTGCACGTTGGGTGCGTGGACTTACATCAGCTGCGCTGCTGTTGGCAGCGATGTGACAAGTGAGGCCTGGGTCACTGCTCCGATCTGCTCCTGCCATGTAGATTCCACTGCTGTTTGTTTATGAGGCCGAAGTAATGTGACCTGAAAAGTCACTCCTTTTAGTCATTTTGGGTTTTTCGTGAAAATCAATTTAGTGAAACTGGTTTTCATTCCGCTGCTTACAGAGCAAATGTAAATTTAACAGGTCGGAACAGGTTTATTGGAAAGGTTTCATGTTGAATAATATTGTTCTATTATATTATGTGAACTTTAGTCTTGTTTTTAAATTAACTAAAAAGTGTCAGGCAGGCGAGAACTCCACCAGAGGAACCCCAGGGCAGCTGCTTCTGCACAAGGTTTAGTAGCTAGACAGCATTTAGAATCATTGGAAGAGTGAAAACTGATAATATACTTCAATTGTGCAATAACATTACTGCATTAGATGCAGCATTACTAGAAGAACATGTTGATGGATATTTCATGAAGGCAACAGTCCTTTTATTCAATGAGGCTTTTTGTTGCGTGTGAGTCATTTCTCTGCTTTCTGTTGACACTAAAACAGTATTAATGTAGATTAATTTCTTTGCAAAGTTGTGCACTTTTCCCCAATGGCTAGACAAATGATTTACACTGGATGTACAATTAAAATATTCCCTCCTTTTAGTCTGTGAGCCGTGGTGAGCTGCATCACTGTGGTAGATTTCATTTTTAAAACATTGAGTAAGATTTACATGAAAATGATTAATGACAAAAAATAACAGCAGATGCCAGAAGGAGGGATGTATTATTTTAATTACCAGTTAGGAGAGTGGACCATTTTAAAGCTGCTCCCATTTTTACTTTTCAGTTAAAATGGCGCAGATCACTGTGTACGTTATATTTATAGTCAGAATATGCATTGAGGTAATGATGTGTAATATCTAATGAGATGCAGAGGTCCAGTTATTACTTTCTACATTATGATTCACAGACTCTTTGTAAATTTTGTAATTTTATGGCCTCCAGCTGACCTCCTGTCTACATTCCTTCCATATTCCTCCAGTGACATCATGGTCCTCCAGTGATGTTTTCTTTTTTCATTCTTTTTTTTTTTCAACCATTTCTGTTTGATAAATAGTGTTATTAGGACTGTACTTTTTACAGGAGTCCATGTAGGTTTCCTCAAGGGGACGACAGGATTATGTCTGATAGCTGTCGAGGTGTGATGCCAGGTGACGGTTGTGGTGTGTGTGATAACAAATGTGCGGGCTGCGGCAGTGATTCATGGAGAAACACGAGCCGGCTACTGTGCGGCGTTTGTTTCTGTTTCTTAGAAGAACAAAGGTAAAACTGATACTCTGAGACTTGAGGGGAATATAGCAGCAGGGGGATAATGTGGTTTTAAATTCAAGAGCGCGCACTTTAATTACCCCTCAGTGTGTGTCACCTTGTCTGTCATGTCCTGTTGCTAGAACGACCATAGTTTTGTATTTGTTGTGTGTGTGTGTGTGTGTGTGTGTGTGTGTCTCTCTCTCTCTCTATCTTTCTCTCTCTATTTATACATACTGTATATATGTGTGAGAGAGAGATATACCCTTTCTATGACCTTCATCCTGTCAAAGATTGGACATCCTCCTGGCATTAGCATGTAATATAGCTGTTATTTTGCAGACATACGCACAATCTTATATTACAGTCGACATGCTCAGCAGCAAGGTATCATTCCACATTGGCTAAGCTTGTCTTAATATAGGGATTAATGTCTAGATAAGGATTTGTTTGGTATTAAGCCCCAGAGCATGGATGCTCCTCCCCGCATGTCGTCCCAGCAATGGGCACACATGTGCAGCTCCATGCATTCACTTATGACTCGTCAGTGTGTATTGCAAATGGCACACACACATTAGCACCGAAGGTGGGCGCTCCTACCCGCTGTTCCCCCTTTGATTTCCTTTCTCCATTATTGCCCTTGTTTCCTGCATCCTGACCAGAATGAGTCTCTACTAATTTTTTTTCAGTTTGTAAACAAATAGTTTTTTTTAAGTGAGTGAAAATGCTCGCAAGCTGAAGTCTACATTTGTACGCGCAGAGTAATGTAAGGACAGTCTGACAGTGCCTTTCAAAAAGAAACTGAATGTCATTATTAGTTATGTTCCCTTGGAATTCAAATTGCTATGAAATAATTGTTTTAACAGCAGCCCACTCAGGCGATGGAGGCAAATCTTAGTCCAGGACTTCATTGTACCGCAATGTACCTCAATATATACCTGAACTAGGATGGTCACACTGTTGTTACTCTGAGGACACAGAGCTCAGGTCTCTGGTCCACCCCCTATCATCATGAAAATGTAGGATAAATTATTTGTCTCTGAATTTTCTGTAGTCATGCTGCAAGAGACAGAGTTTGTTTTCTGGGGAGGAATCAGAGTCTGAGTGGACCATAGACTGCATCCACTGTACTGGAATCAATGTGTGTGTGTGTGTGTGTGTGTGTGTGTGTGTGTGTGTCAGGTTAACCCTCATTACTGTCTACAAAACACTACAGGGAGCAATTTATCATGTACTGTGCACGTGTCTTGTGTGAGAAACCTCACCAATCTACTGTGTTGTTGTTTTCTATCGCCATGTCAACCCACTGTGGCGCTGTAGATTATCGATTTATCCATCAGCTGGTCGGTTTTGACGAAGTCTTTCAAAAATCCTTGCAGGCTCAAACACAAGTTGTGACTTTTTGAGAACTTTGTCCTTGTGATGTTAATTTAAAGATATTCCACTAAGAGTGTCATAGCACATCTGGCTAAAGGAGTAAATGATAATGACGGCTGCCAGCTGGAGGGGGAACTATCTGACTCCTTCGGGGAACAATTAAGCGACAACACGCAGCTTTTTAAACTCATTGAAGGCGCCTATGTAAACACTGTTTCCTCTGTCGGCAAACGCATCTTATTTACTCCTGAATGTTAAAATGGGTTCAGCTCATCACTTTGGAAGGCTGACCTCAGTTGGATTAAATCGGTACACACCTTATGAAGGTTGTGTGTGTTTTCTCATTGCTGTTCTTACTATTATTTTTGGTTCCATGTGTTTTATACTTTTTATACACAATTTTTGTGGTCTACCATCCTGTCGACTAATTACACACATTATGTCATTTCCGTATGAAACAAATGTTCCCAGGTAATAAGCAAAGTTTTTGCATATTAAGTGAATAATTTGCACAATGCAAACACTTTTAAATGCCATGATATAGATGTAGTATTCAAAACAGCGAAACTCCTGCAGGTTTGTTCTGTGATTTATGACAAATACGACTGAAAAAACCCTCACAAAGTAGGGTGTTCAGCAGTAATTCCTGCTGCCTGTAAGTGCAATATTTGCTCTGTCATTATCTCTTATTGTGTCTCCATTGCAAGAGAAAAATGAATACGCTGCCCAGCAGCCTGCGGGATGAATCCCTCTCCTTCCTCCACCTGATTACTCTTTTAATCTTCAGTTCATGAACTAACGTTGACACAGGTCTGTAGAGGCAAACAAACTCTGCTGATGGAGTGCATCACCATTGAAATCCACCACACTGCTTCTCGGTGACGTTCTCCAGTCTGTGTAAATGTATTTTCTTTTTTGTGACTTGGAGACAGAAAATCCGTTTTCATTCCTGTCGGTAATCAGTCGGTGGTATTTACTATTTACCCTTTTTCAAAGTCAGCGCCGTTCCACAGCTGCGGGAGACATTTGATGGCAATCAGATGCAGAGATAAATGGCTGCCGCTGAAGCTGATGGCTCGGTTGAGAGTCAGGGTTGTGAAGGTTGACACTCGCTGATGGTGAAGTAAACACACAGCATGTCCTTGCAGGCTGACGTAGAGGAGACTGCCTGCCAAGTCTCTGGTCTGTGTGTGCTGGATCTCAGCGGAGTGTTCAAGAAATGTGCCACAAACTGTGAATTTATGAGAGAGGCATCACACGGCTCTTGTCTCCTGTGTATCTGCCCTGCCATGCAGCTGATAATATTACTCCTTGTTTATGTAAAAAATGCCAAAATGTCACAAGTGTGTCACTTAGAATTGTCAAAATGTAGTCAACTGTCTTACTCCATTAATGCCCAAAACCAGCAATTCACGTTTATTAATACAATATTGAAATGCAGTAACAGTCATCTTGAAGGAGTGTCATTAAATTATATTGCCAAATAAACAGTTGTATAACAGTATTATATTGCATATTTTATCACATGCTGACAACTTCTAGTGAAACATCCGACACAATGAGCAAACGGTCGCATTAAGGCGTAAGAGTCAATGTCAGGCTACCAGTGAAGGAGTGTAGATGGAGTTTGTCAGCTTCTGTCACAGGGGTCTGGTCCTTCATTAAAATGAGTCATTGTGACTGGTCAGGGACGTCAAACCCATCTCAGTCAAGTCCAATTGCACAAGAGCACTGTTCCATACATATTTATTACACTGCAGCACAAAAACAACTTGTAGCACAAAAACAACTGTGGGACTATGAGTCGACACTGACTGCACATTATTAAAACCGACTGTTGTCTACCGGTCAGTTTGGCCTCGCCATGTTAGTGCAATTGGTCCCACAATTGACTTTCCACACTTTATTGGATGATGAAGTTGCCTTATGAGCGGTCAAAAGAGCATAACACATAACCAGGGTTAAGGTTGTAATTAAAGACAATGGCGTGTTTCTGTCTAAACCATGTGAGATGTGACGCTGTGTGTCTTTTTATCCTGGTGACTGCAGCATCGTTGTCATTCGGTGTGGCTGAGGGGTGTTTGTGAATGAGTCCAAACTATGTGACGTGAATGCCGTGATGCCGCGTCTGTCTTCTCGTGCTGACGCCCTCAGAGCGGGCTGCAGCGAGTTCAGACTGTTGCCGTGATCTCCCAGGAAGTCCCAACCGTACAACCTCTGCCTCAGCTACACCTGTCCAGCTATGATAAATCTTTCCTTCACTCGCACCCCTCCCCTCCTCTTTCTCTCTCTACACTGCCGAGAAACCCAAGGTGACCTGAGCAAGGACGAAGTGATATGATTTTCTCCGTTTCTCTCCCCACAAATCCCAGAGGTCGGACTTTTTGTGTGCAGGGGAGCATATGTTTTGTTTTGGTTGAACATGAGTGCTGCATCATTACATTACTGTAAGGTTACACATGGGCTTCAGCCTGTACACCTGCACCCAGGATAAGAAAAAAATCCTCTTATAGATGAGAGTGCCTTAGGATATAATAACTGCTCTGGAAATGAATGTGAGGTTTGAAAGGACAAGATGAGCTCTGGACTCTGCGGTGGAGGTCGTCCATACATCATATGTGCAGTTGTGTTTGTGTGTTCGCTGAAAGATGATTGGATTCTTCAGTGTGGATGTGTGGGTGATCCAAGGATACTTGAACTGACATGGTTGCAACACCTGTGTGTTACTTCAGACTCTCAGAAAGTCAAAGTTGTCATTTGATTAAGTTTTAGTCACGTGAATACAGATTTTCAACTATTCTCAGACTTGTTTTTGAAAGAAAGTGATATTTTGCAGCTTCCTGCCAGGGAATCAAGTCACTTAACCACAGTGTTGTTGTTGTTTTGTTGTTTTTTTTTGCGGTTAGATGGCAGGTGAAAGTGAATTTCTCGTTAAAACCTTCCTGCATATCACAGGTGTAAATGTCTTGTAGCAGGCTGCTGTTGACGGACTGTGACACACAGGTCCTCTGCCATGTTGGCTGTATTGATTTGCTACTGACACTGTATTATCATAGTGTGTGTGTGTGTGTGTGTGCTGTGGCCATGTGAAGTTCATTAAACTTATTTATTTTGGTATTAACACAGATCCGTTGGGGAACCTGGGTGAACCAGGCAACCAATACCATTTAGTTTCCACTTAAAATTGACATTTTGTGTGTCCATCACTCATCAACTGTAAAAAGAATGGATGTCACCAATGTGTGTATTTCCATCTTCCAGGAGATGAAACATAATTTACAAAACAAACATGTATTGGAGAATTTAAAAAAAGCAGTGACTGGAGGATGTAACTGGTTTACTGCACAATGCACAACAACTTACCTCCAATTAGTTCTTAAATTAGCGATACGTTCCCTCTCAGCATGCCATTTCCAAGTTGCAGTTCCTGATGTGTAATGCACCATTTACAGTTGAATTTATTTTATATCACAAATGGTGATGAAGCACCAAGACAACACACACACGACATGGACCCACAGCCTAAAGTATTTCTCTCTGCCAGTCTTTTCCTTTCTCCGTCCTCTGCATGTACTCTCCTCTCAGCACAGGGGGAATTCATTCTGTATTTTACAGCCTCCAGAAATTGCTCCTGCCACAGCTGATACTGTTATTACTGAATGGTGGGATGAATAATCATCCACTGATTGAGGATTCTGAAAAATTTGGAGGCGTAAAGTTAATGTCCTGTGAAAACTTGAGGTTTTTGTGTCATGTGAAAACTTTTCATCCCCCTCAAGAATGGTGGAATCGGTGCTTGATGTATGTCCTCACTCATTTTCCTCCGTACTTGGCCTCGATCACTGCGGTTGACACTTCAGCTGAATGCCTGGCACATATCAACAGATTTTTTCCGTGTGAATGTAGATTATTCAGCCGAGGAAAGAGCAATCTGTGCCTGTTCCCGTGGCTTGCAGTGCTGCAGCTGCTGATCTCAGATAGAGCGGGGGAAATCTGATGAGAGGAGTGAGAGAACAAATGTCTCGGTGTGTGTGAGATGAGGTGAAGAGCAGGGTACCCGCACAGTGATTAAATTGACCTTTGCTTGTTTTGCATTATGTGCATTCTGCCTCAGTGTGTTCACGTGTCAGCTTTCACACTTTGTTGGTTTTGTGGAACATGACGGCGGCCATCTTTGAAAACAGATGGTAAGACTTAGTTTAATTTGTTGATAATTACAAATTAAAGGCTCAAACTGCATTTTTTTTCCCCCTTTCCAATTTATCTTGGCACCTTGCTGAGTCAGCAGCAAACCGTCAGTACTTTCTCCTCTCCTCTTATCGCTCCCTCCCATTTTCTCACATGGTTATCACGCAAGCAGGCTGCTCTGATTGGAAACGTTATCAGCGGCGCACACATTTGACTTGGATTGTTTCCTAAAGTGAGGGCTCATTATTGGCCTGTTGGATAATCTGCGCCAGACAAAGTTGATTCAGAGAGAAGTCACTCCGTCACCCACGAGGCTTCATTTTAGCCCCAGAGTGATGAGGAAGGAGAGCGAGCTGGAGGAGAAGACTCACGGTGAATCGCAGCAGTCAGTGGGTCGCTGGTCTTTCCTGTTGAATTTGCAGGGATCAGTCGTTCACAGGTGAATTAACTAGTGATGGTGGAGGTTTAAAGGAGTGAGGGAAACGTTGTGACATGCTCTGAAACCAGTTCTCTTTCATAATCTGCCTGGGAGCTGTGTGTAATTGATTCTTCTGCAGCGTATAGCTTTTAATAATTGCTCTGTCTTTTCTGTAAAGATATGGGTAAATTGAGCATTAATGCATTAAGCCACATGCTTGTGTTAGTATTCCCAGAATATATAGAGTATAATACTCCTACATACTAGTATGAACTCACTTCAGAGTTGAGTATGACTCCCTACTTTTCAAATTCAAATCAGATTATACTTATATAGGCGATTGAAGCTGCTCAAAAGTGCAGTTCTGCAAATATTCCAGCATAAATACTGAACAAATTTATAACCGCGAGACATTTTACCAAGAGGAACCCCGCACCATGTTTCTAAATCCAAATCTGTTGTCCCTCCTGTCAATTGGCTCCCGTCCCTCCCAAGTCAGACGTTTGTTTAAGGTGATTTCGTTTTAACTGCAGCCTTGTGGTTCGAGGTCGGGGGTTTTGTAAGTAACCAGCGATCTATATAAAATATGGTGTGTTATAAACAGTCCATGACATGGTATACTTAGGTAGAACACTGAAGTGGTTTGGTTTTATGTATACATCCCTCTCATGTCGGTCATGGAGGCAGGTTGGTCGCTAGGTTTGGCAGAATTTGAGACGTGGGGCCTTGTTGGCCTTTTGCGGATGTGGGCTGAAGAGCAAAGTTCCGTGTTTACGTTTGTCATTATTAAGAATTGTTCTGCTGAGAAGCTGGAAAAGTGAAATAATGTCCAGACGTACAGAGTGACATCATGAGCCCTCCCTCATGCTCCACCTTCTTCCCTTCCTTGGCGTGCATCCCAGTAATTACACAGACTGTTCCTTTGTGCCCCTATAGGCAAAGTTCTTCCACTCACTGAATGTCACTCTATGGGAGCATGTGTTTGTTTGTATGTGTGTATCCAACCATTCATGCTCGTGCATACGGGTCTGTTTTCATCGTGTGCACTAACCTGTCTTGTAGCTCAGCGGGCCGGAAAGCCTCCAGGGTCGTTGTGATGCATGTGGAGAGATGATGCAGGTCTTTAGGTGCTTCATGATGCTTCAAGAATGAGTGTTGGCAACTAACCGGTATGTTCAGGACAAGGGGTGGTGGCTCTTTGAAGGACAAACTGCTTGGTCTCTTACATAAATTTAAACGTTGCCTGATGTGTAGTATCCTTCAGTAAAAAAACAGCTTAACTGAAAACACTCTGCTAACATGATCATTGGTTTGCTGATTATCCAGGCTGATGGTGCACAACTATAATACTGTATGTATGTGTACTGTTATGGCCTGAGTGGATTGAAAGGGACTGTGTGGTGAATGTTAAATCAAATGCAGTGTTAGCAGCAACGCTCACATTCAGTATGCCAGTAATGCACTTCTACAGATCTAAGAAAAAAATGAGACGATCATGGAAAACTTTACAAACCTGACACAAAATACTGTAATATTTTGTGTCAGGTTTGAGTGATTATTGAGTGATTATGCAGTTTAAACACCAATACGTGAATATTCAGATCACTGTCGAATCTAAATAGATTTGATTTCGTTCTCTTAAACCATTTTATATGTTTGTTTTGTGTCGAGTTCCACGTTGAATCCGTGTTGGCTCTCAGTCCGACTGAAGTGCCAGCTGAAGCAGACGGAGGAAGCGCCGTGGCTCCATCCTCTCTGTTGGGTTTGTGAACTTCCTGGGTGCATTTAAGTGAAACGACATGAATTCCTCAAGTTATTTAACTGTGGAATTTTTGGCACGTAGGCTGAAACAGAGAACACTGTACTTCTTTATTCAAACAGGATGAATACACCACGATCCACCACATCAAGGCCACCACGAACATGATGCAGTAATGCAATAATACTTGCCGTGTACATCAGCCACATTTCTTTTCAAAATATAATGAAGTTGGAGGTATAAAACTTTCAGCTCAATGCAGCAGATCTATAGCTACAACCAGCTGAATTATTATCAGTGTTCTTTGACGTGCTAATAAAAACTGCAGTAGTGACATTTATTACTGACTGATCCATTCTCTCTCATTAAAGTACCTCAAAGTGTGTAATTGTTCTTTTTTCTCCAACTGCGGGTCTGTGTCCTTATCATTAGTTGTCTTGTACTTGGTGGAAGTTCCTTTTGCAGGCAGACGAGTGTTTCAACTGGCTTTCCATTTGGTCACAGTGAATCAGCCAAAAAAGCTTACAATGCATAAAGATACATTTAATTATAGGCTTATTGTACTACTAAACCAGTTGCTGAGGGGAAATCCTGTCTCATTGCTGTCTCGTTTGAGGTTTCATGAGTACAATTTCAATGGAAAATAAGACATGAGGTAAATAATAAAACAAAGTTAGTTCAAAAACTAGAAGGGCAGCCAGAGAACGCAGGCCTCCATTCATTTCCCAACACAAATATCGTTTGAAAGGACGATAAACTTTTCCAACTGTGTATACATTTTTTTTCCTCAGTGGAAAGTTGATCTGACTCTTTAATGTCTGTATGCAGCAATTAATCAACTTTGAAAGAGAAGGTTGTCACCCTTCGCCGGACAGAACCCGTCAGATGTCTGCATCCCGACTCATCAGCCTCCCACTCCTGCTCCTCAATCAACAACCTCTGTAGCGAAGCACACAATTTATGACCCACAAAGACAGAAAGTGTGTCTCAGACACTAGCACAGTGCTGCCGTGTATCACTTCAGGTTGGATACCAGCAGGAGAAGAATTAATGAGTTCAAATTTATTTTAGTATCCACACTCATAGGAACAGAGAAAATGAAACAAATTGCACACTGTGATTAAAAAAGCTTGAGCATTCAGAAAATCAGTCAATTCTCAATTACCAAATGCATTTAGCTACTCTGTGCTCGACGCAGCGATCAATACACACAGTCAGGTGTGTGCGCTCATCGCGCTGCTCCAGGCTGCTGTGATTTACTGGTGTAATGGTCAACAGCAGACGCTGTTGGTGTTGTATGTTTCCATCACTGCTGAAAGACTATTTGTATACATTTTCTAAAAAGAGGTCCAACTTGATGCATATGAATCTACACCATCACAACTCCACCTAGATGTGCATGTGAATGAGGTGATTCATGTGAGGGTCGACAGTATAAGATGGGGGCAAAACCCTCATGGATTTAAAGTGAAGCAATTCATTCTGCAGGAGACAATGCTGAGAATCAGGGTGATGTGCTCGTGTTGTATTTTGTTCAGTTTGAAGGGCGCTAATGTGTCGCTGAGGCCGTCTGGCTAATTCAGAGCACTTGTGCATTGAACAAGATGACAGCTTTTGTTGTATATCAGCTGCGTGTCCTGAAAATTCATACCCGTCCCTTGTGAAGAACCCATGTGCAATGTGAATTAACAACCTCTGCTGGATTCAGCGGATGCCATTGGAGATTTGCTCATGCGTGAATGTGGACGCCGCTGTGATTTAACATTAACATTTCGATGTTAATCTGACACGCATAAACTCATTCATTTAACAAATGCAACAAAATGAATCTCACATGACACCGGGCCATTATTTTACTCACATATCATCATATGTGAGTGTAATTTCAACATTGTCTTTGTGATGTCAGAGGTGTTTTCAGGTACAAAAGCATGAATGATTTTTGAGAATGGAACATTAGCGCTAAGAACAAATTACCGTGAAATGGGAAAAGCCTGACATAGAACTCACCGCATTGGCCTTTGTGTTATTTTCAGTAGTATTCAGAGCTGAAATTCCCACTGCACATTACAATAGCAACAAGGGCATGGTTACATGATTGTTTGTTTTCAAACCATGCTGCACGTTTGGCATTCAAAATGCAAAATGCTATTATCCTAATTACACATCTGTCCACAGGTCGACTATAAACTCGAGCTTCAGCCTGTGTGTTTGTTATCTGGAGGAAAGAGATTGTAATGACACAGAGAGGAGAGGAGACTATGACCATGTCAATAGATCACCAGCAGAAAAGGACAAAAGAGGGAGGACTTGATGGAAAATAGGCGAAATGGGATGAGAGAGCAACAAACAGATCCATCTTTGAGCACGACTAACATTTGCAGGAAGTGACAGGCTGTCAGAAACACACTGCATTCCATTAAATCCACATACTGGTTGTAAATTACAACATGAATTTGTATTCATCTGCGAGCTCTGCTCCCTTCTGAGACCCACTGTGCCGACCACGCTGCAGTAACTGATTTGCATAATCCATCCTTTTAATTTCAAGAATTTGCTTTCTTATAAACATTTGCTTTCCTCTTGATTCCTGCAAAGAAGGAAGTCCTGAGTGATTCACTGTAAATCAAGACTTACTGCACTTGTTAACCCATTAAACTACCTGAACCAAATCTGCATATGCTTTGACGGACGCCGTTTTCATTGTATAATTTCTGTGTTTTCACTTGCAAATAGCAGTTTGCAGATGCCGCAGTGCCTCCAACAGGAGCATCGGTTGGCACAGAACTGTTTTACATTCAGTTTGGTTGTCATTGAGCACAGGTAACAAAGTTAGCATCTACCCAGAATGGAGTGAAAATGATGCTGAGCTACTTGAATGTGAATGACAACCACATTTAATGAAAATATGATCCAGGAGTAATCACCAGTACAGTATCATATTGTATTAAGGTACACATACCTTAAGAAAAAATACAATATAGATAAGATATATAATAGTATATGCCTTTTGATAAATATCTATTAAACAGCTTTAAAGGTGCCATGTGGGAGTTTGAGCCGACCTTTGGGGTCACATTCAGTTTATTGCATATTACTGCAAATGTATCGTAGAAAAAAAAAGAATAACTTAGTGAGGCAAAACAAATAGCATCTTTAATGCTATAAGCTATAAAAAAAGTGTGAGTTTACACGTGTCTCAGACTGTTCAGTTATTTCAGTGGTGTGACGTGATGCTCCCTGAAATAAACAGAAATGTTTTCCAGATCATCTTTCGACTACAGTTTTGTCTTTGGTGGATAACACACACTCTCTGACTCTGAACAACAGACTGCTTCTATTCCACCTTCTTTACTTAATCAGGATTGAACATTGATCATGTTTTCAGTGAAACAGAAAGGTTCTAGTTCTCACTTTCACATGTGAGGTGGACAGGCAACCAGGTGAACCTGGCGTCAGGCAGAGGAATCAGTGCTGCATCAGCAGTTGTGTGGACCCCAGCACTGGTCTGTTTGCAAAAAAAAAGCCAATTCATTTGCGTTCCAAACCTCAGCTTAGGGGAGAACTGGTGCTTCAATGGCTAAATCACCTCCTGAGGTACATAGAGATATTAGATGGCACCTCCTGCTGCCTGTAACGCTGAGCTCCAACCATGGGAATGGCCACCAAATTTGTCTTCAAGCATACACACACCACTGACTGGACCCTACTCTCTTCCAAAAGAATTACAATCAGAGAGAGAGAGAGAGAGAGAAAGAGAGAGGTGATATCATTAACATGCTACGAAACGAAAACATCATTACATAGATTTTGCGACAAAATGACCTCACAGCCTTTCTGACCCAACCTACACATCTAAGGGTCATCTGCTTATATGAGTATGAAATTAGAAATTTAATATACCATAACGAGAATTTCCACCTTATCACATTCATTTTGTTCCTTTATGGTCGGAGGCTAAATAGTAACAATTAGAATCATCGATTAGTTCAACCATCAGTTGATAATATTTCATGTCTGCGGCATTAAAAGGGGACATGATCTGATGCTGGAGGATCGCATGCTCGACAAACCTTCACTTCTCCTCGGATGAGCCACTTGTTAAATTAAACAGCCTGAGCCAGTCATCAATAAACCGGGTTTGTTCATTCAACCCGAACAGCATAGCGCCTCTTTTATTTATGTTGCTCCTATGTTCATTTCAATGGTTTGATTAAAACAGAGGCTCCATTTCCCAGCAGCTGTGACCTTGCATGTATGTGCAGGATATAATCTTTGATCTTTGATCATTTGGGATTATATGTGTGTGCGTCAGTATGTATCTATATACCGACAGCCCACATCTACCATCCATAGGAAATGCTTTGTTCATCTTGCTAATATGCTGCATTTAATGATGCGTATGAAAAGCAATCAGTGAGGCAGCAGAGGACCTGCTTCAGGAGCAGCGTTAATAACTTATAGGGGAGCAGGAGATTGCAGCGTCCAGGCGGCTCCACACACGGACACATTCACAGTCTGCTTCATTCATCATGCTATTTTATGATCATACTTGAATTTCCATGTCTAACCGGGTTTTTGCGTGTTTGTCAGAGCATCTGTGCGGTCATTGCACGGCCTCCAGGCTGCAACCTGGCTGTGTGGTGCACACAAGCAGCTTGAATAATTTACGCGATGCCCAATTGAGTTGAACTCACACCTTCTCAGCAGCGACAGCTGGATCGCAGCAGCTCCGCTGGTGCCCCGTGACGTCTGATGGGCGACAGCATAAACATTGGTTAAATACAACCCACACAAGTGCAATGCACACTGATCATGACGAGTTTATGATATGAATGCAGATCATTACATAATTTATCGTGGCCTCAGCCTGCGGCGCTTTGCTCGGTCAGCAGAAAAACCTACGGAGGAAAAGCCCATGTACATAATTTATGTTTCTACATGGCCTCAGATAGCAAGACTGGTTAAAACAATGATGAACAGCCTGTATTATTTTGTCTCTTCTTCTCCTTTCAGCCGACTCTGCCCAGCATAACTTCTCTGTAATAAGCTTGAAATATATAAAATTCCTTCAGAAGAGACTACAGTTGTAAACAGCTGCTGTTGTGTATTTATCTTTTTAAACAAGCTCTGGTCAGCTCTGTAATATTCACGAAGATGTGTGAGCTTCTGCTGCTTCTCCATCGCTTTCTTAAACTGTGATTTCTGGACTGGAGCCTGAACCAGCCAGAGCGTTTTCCATTCGTCCCGTTTTTCCCTGAGGCTGGTTTGTGCGTGTTGACCATGTGATCACCAGCCACTGACCTTCAACTTAGCACGATTCCCGTCGTTCCGTTCCCCTCGTTCGCTCTCTTTGCCGTTAATTAACAGAGGTAGCATGCTTTGTGATGTGAGCGGCTGCCTGCTGCGCTCGCCTCAGCTGTGTGTTCCACTGATTTGGCCAAACAAGGCATGACAGGTTCTCCCAAATTGAAATGTCAGCCATCACGTTAATTCCACAGAATCAGTGGAAAGAGTCAAAGAGGAGAGTTGTGGAGAGAGACAGAGAGAAACAGGGAGTGGGGGCTCACCAAATCCACAAACGCCCTCCCCTTCCCCCATTCCAGCATCTCCAATTATTTTATATCGCCATCCTCTCCCGTTTTTGCTTCCCGAACATACACTCACCTCTCTCTCTCTCTCTCCCCCCCTCCCCCTCCTGTCCTCTCTCTCTCTCTCTCTCTCTCGCTCTCTCTAGTGAGATGAAGCAGGAGCTGGCAGAGGAAGGCAGCAGATGCTCCATCCTTTCCAAGCAGCACCGTTTCAACGAGCACTGCTGCATCCGCTGCTGCTCGCCCTTCACTTTCCTGCTCAACCCCAAGCGCCAGTGCCTGGACTGCCAGTACAACGTCTGCAAGACCTGCTGCACCTACAGCAAGAGGGACAAAGCCTGGCTGTGCTCGGCGTGCCAGAAGGGCAGGTTAGTGTCATCACACTTACACAAGAGATGAGCGTAACAGCAGAGGAATGAATGAACTGGATACGCTGTGAACTGGTAGACTGGCCGATGAGAGGAGGGTTCAGATGTAAAATACACTTTTGTAATGGATGAAGTGTTTAATGAGGGTGTGTGAGGGAACGCGGGCACAGCGAGGGACAGATGTGTTTGGCAAACAAGTGAATTGACTCGGACAGAGTCAGAGCTGCGTACAGAGTATCGATTTTTATTTTATTTTTCATTTAACATCCCCACTCGTACAGCAACAGTAAGGGAGGATATAGGGTCACTGGAAAAAGGTAGAGGAGGATGGGAGGAGATGATTGGAAGCAGGAAAATGTGAAAGAGAAAATCTGGCATATGTCATATGTGTTTGTTTTTTACTAGAACTTAGATTTGTGGTTCATGACTTGGGGAAGAAGGGATGCAGATCTAAAATGGATAGAAAAATCTCAGGAGCAGACGTGACCGCTGCTAATATTTACAAAGAGTTTTTTTTAACGCCACGACTCACCACGGGATGAATATCAAGGGTGGGGTGTTGAAAAATACCGTTGCAACACAGTGGCACCTTCGACATTGTAGCGTAAACAGGTTAGAAATATCAGATGTGTGATCGTGTGGGATGAATCCCACTTTACCACCTGCTGTTGGGCACCATCAAATGTCATGTGCTGTTCATTCACATTGACAATCAGCTGATTTCTGCTGGTTAATTTTCTCAGGGTGCGTGTGTGGATGTATTTTCCGTCTGTATGTGTGTGTTAAGGTGGAGGCGGTCACAAATCGGTACAAAAATGTGTCAGTTTAGCCCTGTTTGTTTTACCTCAGTCTCATTGCAGCACCTCTCATGGACTTTTATTGATTTTCACTGCTCTGTGTGTTGAGTTAGATACGCTGTCCTGAGTCCTGGTGTAAAAGACAGAAGGGAGGAGTCGCAGCGGCAGAGACGGGAAAGGAGGAGGAGGGATGATAGCAGTGGAAAGAGGCGGCATTGATCATCTCTCCCTCACATCCACCTCTATTCCTCCACCTCCATGTCTCTGTGTGTCACTGCCGGGGGGCTCGGTAATGTTCTCATTAGGGGTTTAAGACTTAGTCACAGATGGGCCTGATGTCACTGCGTTGCTGTCTACCAGCCGTGTATGAATACACTTTTCATTAGCGCATTAAACAGGCTTAAATCTGGTTTTAGCATGAATTACTATCTTTGGGCGGAGTCATGTCTTTTCCCAACAGTGATTCTAAGTGTGCGCTAGTGTTAGCTTGAGGCGAGAAAATAACTATTAGTATCATCAGGAAAAGAAACAGTCTAAATCCGGGGTGTCCAAGCCGGTCCTCGAGGGCCGCCTGTCCTGCAGGTTCTACACGTCACCCTGCTCCTACCTCACAGGAATCAGTCTCTGTGAAGTTCTGCAGAGGCCTGACAACGAGCTGATGATTTGAGTCAGGTGACGTCTAAAACCTGCAGGATAGGTGGCTCTAAACACTGATGCATGTTCAAATTTGTAACTGCATTGCAAAGTATTTTCAACCAAAGACACATTTCTGAAATACAATGTACTTTTGTGCCTTTTGCTTCCATTAAATTCTGGGTGTGAAGGACGCGCTTGAAAAGGACAGGACCAGGGAACCACTTTCAAACTGTCTGAAGTGTCACAGTCCTTTGTCTCCGTAAGCTGCACTTCAGACTGGGAAAGACTACATGACAACAAATGCTGCACAGGTGTTGTCTTCACACTGTATTTCTACACAAAGAATTGACCAGGAATAAAAAGAGGATCAATGAAAAAATCAAAGGGGGAACAGCTGAATACATAGGTAGTATATTGAACCCATTCACGACGCCAACCCACCATAGAGGTGCTTGTTAGGTCTTTTTTTTGGGCCTCACTTGTATTTATATACTTATATATATGTGATATTAATGGAAAAGTGATGAATTTATGGCAACAGAGTCTATAGAAAACAATATTTCACTTATAAAAAACAGAATCAGAAACATTAACCATCTTGTCATTCTGTGCTGCTGCAGTTTTCAGAACGTCAGATGTTTCCGTCCATTTTCTGAATGAAAAGGTGAATCGAAATGTTACATGAAAAGAGTCACACACATGCTCCGGCTGTTCATCATCATTCACAGTGCCATGGCCATGCTGCTCACTCGTGTGATCCCTCCAAGGAAAACAGATTTGTAACCACTGCACACATGACACACTCTGAGGATAAAGTCACCCACTCACATATGGACGCTCATGAGAAAGAAGCAGACACATTCCTGCAAAGCAAACCAACATGAATCAAACATATACCCTTTGTTAATTTGGGAACAGTGGTAGACAGCCGTTGATCTGTTGTGTTTTTATTTGTGAAAATGCCAGATAGCACAAAGAGCAGCCCATAAACACACATACGCTGTGTGTGCGCGCACACATACACACACACACACACACACAAAGCCTTCAGTCCTGAGCCAATGGGGCAAGCATGACCATTTGCAGTCTGGTAGGATTAAGCATCATCCACAAACATAAACTCCACACATGCATTTGCAGCAGCCATCACACATCGGTACTTCAATGAGATGTGTCAAACGTTGTTTTTTTCTGGTTTTGCCCCAAGCGGTGAGGAGAATGTTCAAAAAGAGCTGATGATTAGGTGAGATGAGCGTTGGCGGTCAAGAGGACGGAGGATGAGGGGGCAGGTGGAGTGAAATTCACTATGAGAGTGGAACGTTAAAGAAATGTAGTCTGATGAGATGGGGAACGAACGTTTTCCTACAATGTCATTAAATTCACCTCTGCTGTCAATCAACATTTTTTTCCTTTTGTGAATTTTTTTTATGATCTTGCATTTTAACATTTGCATTTTGAGCTAACGCGGCTGTCTGTGGTTAATCTGCAGAATCCGGACAGCTCTACGCAACGTGTATCTGTGTGTGTGTGTGTGTGTGTGTGCGCGCGTGCGTGTTGCAACCCACTAAGTAACTAAGTGTTCTTACCATTCTATGGCTTCCATAATCTCATCCTAAACCATGACTGTGAGGAGATTATGGCATCTGCTGCCGGCAGACCTGTACAATAATGCATGAGAACACACATTGTACATGTGCTACATTAGCAGCACATGTACTCTGCACACGCACAAACAAACGTACGCACGTGCGCACATACAAACACATACTCATACATTGCATTTTAAGTTAACTACATTTTTTTTGCCATATTATGATTTCATAAAATGATTGCAATCAGGCTGAAGTATCAAATCATCTTGTGTGGAGACACGTCTCTGCACACATACACACACACACACACACACATCTAATTATTTTCACTTGCAATGACTGCCTTGTTCAAAAGCTCTGAGGCCTTGGGACACGATCTAAGTCAGACGACTCAAATCTGCAGCGTTGCAGCCGTTTAACAACATGGATTCACATTTACAATTTTCTACAACTTAAACGTTCACAATGTCACAAACCTTTATTTGTGGCAAGAAATGACAATATGACAAGAAGCAGCTCCTGTCTCAACCTCCAACACTCTAAGCAGGATGCCCTCATGTGCATAATAGCATTTAAGGAACAAGAGTGGAGACTGAAGGTGTTAAAGTTGCTCAGCTGCAGTCGACCAGCTGATATCTCTAGTTCAAATCTGCAGCTTAATTAGATTAGATCAGAACTTTATGAATCCCTCAGGAGGAAAGCCACATTCCAGCAGTAACACGGTAACGTGTGATAGAATAGCACACAGAGCAGAAACCAAAACCGAGCTGAGTTTCACCACGTCTACTTGGTTCTTCAAATGCAGCTCACGTGCCACCTTGTTCTCTGAGTGTGCAGCATTTATGACCTTTCACCTTGTCGGCTTCCATCCACTCACCATATGTGATGTGCCAGAGTGTGAATTTGTGTGTTTTTCTCAATATGTGGGCTCGTTTTTAATGTGTGGTTTGGCATCTAAAAAAGATTCAGCATTCAAAAAAGGCACTTAAAGCAATGAAAAGAATATTAGCTTATCAGTGCTGCTGAGTAAGACTCATGTTCTCCAGGCAGGCGGGGTTCCCACAGCACCTCACTGCAGCTTCCACCACATATCCGCTCCAGTATATTGGCATGCTTCCTATAGTTTGTTCCTGCCATTCCTTCCCTGTGTAGAGAGAAATGTGAGGACAACATTGACAAAGCATTTTGCTATTTGTAACCTGATTTCAGACTGTGAGCAGGTGGTCCCCGGGAAGCTTTTTATAACCTGAAACAAATGTGAGGATGGTAGATCACAGTTGAACCGATCATCTGTAAGAGCCGCCGCCGGAAGAGGAGGCTCTAATCTCTCCGTCCTTTCCTCCGTCCAACCTCTCTCCCCACTTCACGGCCTGGTCTCGTTTGCAGTGCAGCTGTCACAGGAGCCACCAGTCGATTGGGATTTCTGCACACTCAGGCTCGACTGCAGACACACACACACACACACACAGACACACACACGCTGGGGATTTGAGTTCTCCTGGTGGTGCTGTGTTAGCTTTAACTAAAACCCATTTGAGTGCTTTGCCCTCATTAATTGGAAGCTAGCTAAATTAGAAATTGTGCTTGAATTCTACTTCATGACTAATTACTGCTGGGTTCAGCCGCGAACCGAACTGTGTGTCATATAAGAGCTCCTTGTTGTGGGACTGCCTGTGCTGCATGGAAGCATTTTTCTCTGGTGGGAAATGAGATTTCATAGCAGGTGATACATCACTGCTGTCCAGGTAAACATGCGTGTACACACACACACGCACACACACAGACCAAAGTGACTTGGGATATTCTCTCATGTGGCTGTGTGCATTTTAGTCGTCGTGTTCCTCTGGGTCATTTATGTCTCTCCGCCCACAAAGTCCCAGGCCTTGTGTGTGTGTGTGTGTGTGTGTGTGTGTGTGTCTGAATGACACTGCGTCAGTAACACTTCTGATCTAAACGCCTCTCCAGGTCCGTCTGTGAAGCAGCAGAGTCTGTGGCTCGCTGCGATGCGCCCTCACAGGTTTGCTGTACTTCCTGTTTTTTTTTGATGAACTGGCCGGGTGTCAGAGCCCCCCCACGTGAATGGGGTCATATTGTGGCTCATGCGACGGGCTGCTGAGCACTGCAGCACAGAGGTGATTGGAAATCTCATGATTCCTAAATCGGTTTATGCAGTAAGTTGGCTAGTGGATCAGAACAGAAGCTAAAGCTGTTTTTTTTGTTGTTGTTTTTTTTTTATATTTGGGTTAGTGGGATTGAATCTGCCATAGAGTGGAGCGAGAAGCAGGTAACTCTGAAAATGTTTGCAGCTTGCAGCAGCCAAACACCCAATGATGCAACGTTTTAATTTGGTGCTTTGCGTCGCAGTGGCTCTGAGCGTCTAATAACACGCATGTCTTTACTGTAATGGACAGCAGAGGCTTTGTGTCACTGAGGGCTGTGAAATCTGAGCTCATGCAAGTTCCACTCAGTCCATTAAACAACTTTCTTTAAATTCACCCTCTCGCTTCTGCTGACAACTCCAGTATGTACTTTCTACAAAAAAAAGTTAATATGGTTCCTGAGTTCATGACCTTTTAATCCATCTACATTACAAAAGAAAGGCCTCGTAGCTTTGTACCTGATTTACCCAAACAGAAATTTTAATGTGCATATTTAATCTGTATTCCCCTCCACCGTCGGCGCTGGGCTGCAGCGGTTGCTTCTGCAGATATGATCTATCAAAAACATCTCCAGCGTGGGCAGCACCCCACAGCACAGCCAGTCATGTCTCATATCCTGGTGGGCTTGAAGTGATCTTCCAGGAGAGGATGCAACTGCTGGACTGGCACATCAATGAAGTGCATCGCTTTTTTTTTTTTTTGATGACAAATTAAGTTTCTGTCAAGGTTTATATCACCAAACTGAAATACCCCTCGCTTCTTTGCCTCCTTTTAAAATGCTGTTATGGAAAGATCTTTCTCTCCCTTCGCTAACTTTACCCTTGACTTATTCTCTCACTTTCTTTCTCCTCATCCTCCCTCAGGCAGATCATACTGTCTGATCTCCTGCCACTGTGAATGCTCTGTACCATGAAAGCAATAATATATCAGCACTGCAGGATTTTTATACTCATTGCACATTCTTCACCCGTAAACCCAAGATTCAGCTTGGATGGAAAAGGTTTTTTGGTCTGTTATTTCAATATTTACTTGTCTGATTTAAGGCATTTAAAAACAGAAATACAATTAATCCTGATGATTCACATGAGATCAGTTCACAGTCTGATGCTGTTTTAATGTGGATTATTTTACTAAATTGCTGAACCATAAATATTTATATCCTCAGAACATTAGTAAATACTGAGAACCAGCGATCAAGCGATCGAGATGAAATTGGGCTGAATGTGAGACCCCTCAACCCCTGAGTGTGACAACCTGCTTCTTAAGTGTAGTCATTTGTTGGTGTGACACCATCAGGCAGTGAATTTATCAGAGTGCTTTTGTTCAAAATAGTTATATTGCTGTATTGTATCTAGCTGTGAGATCGACAGTGTCTTAAAGAATATGAACAGGCGTGCAGAGAAATCTAATATACACATAGACTTTAGGGAGTAATGTTCTGGGAAATGGAGCCAATGTAAATGAATTACAATTAGCAGAATATGTTAATGTCCCTATTGCTTCTTTTACTGTGGGGCTGTATGTACACACCCACTCTGTCTCTCTCTGCTGCATGTCAATGGCTGTGCATCGCTCCAGGCTTAAGTCTCATTGCACCTCCTCAACCATTGTTTAGTGCGTTCAATGAGGCCAAGTTGGTGCTTCGCTGCGGAGCTGCCTGCCCCTGTTTAGTCATGATTTTCCACCTGAGCAGTGAGTGCTGTTAGATCTCATTAGTTCAAAATCATCCATCGTTATCAAATCTCCTGGGACCAGATGGATGGTGCTGGCCTGCCAATACTTCTTATTAGGGTGGGGAGTTGATACCATTTTATTGATAAGGACTCTATTAGCTGTCAGTGTCAAACTGTCTCAGAGAAACCAAAACCTGCTAAGTCTACCTACAAGACTTTCATTTTATTGTAACATATTTAAGAGACAATAAAATAATTGCTATTTTTTAAAATTTGTTATTCATTTACTTTAATTTACTAGAGTGACAAAAGGCCTTGGAGGTTGATCCAGCATGGTTCCATGCATTGAAAACATCAGCACAAAGCGATACGCTCTGAAGGAAAGAAACGTGTCTGATGTGACTATTGAGACCAACTCAACTGGTTCTCCCCTCCCTACATCTTGATCCTGAGCTCTCTTTGTCTGCTCGTTTGTTCGGAGCAGCAGTTGAGGAAGTCGGAAGAGGGGGTGGTTTCTGAGAGCATATTCAAGCGGTCGCTCACATCAACGGGCGTCCAAATGGAAGAGAGAGAGATATCAAACCAGACAGAAAATACACTCGGCCGCAGCTAAAACACAGTGTACTGTTTCACACACTCATGTACAGTGTTCAGTTGTGTCCTCTGTGTGTGTGTGGGTGTGAAAACAGTGACTGGCCTACCCATCGACTGGCTTTGATTGATGGATGATTTGTGTCACTATCCTCCAGTGGTATGGACTTTCTGACAGAGGTGTCAAGTTTACGCTACTCTTAGAGCTGAAGGTGTGGCGATGAAAGGGTCGATGTGTCGCTGTTGAGGAGCAGAGGGGGCGTGGCGAGGTGCTCTGCAGAGACACTGACCCTTTGCACCCATGCGAAGTGAAGCTGCGTGCTTCTCTGCCAGCCCCACAGGTGTTCATTCTGCTTTGTGTCAGACTGAGGTCAGATCAAGTCCACAGTACAAACATGGGTTTCAAAGTGCTGGTAGTATGTATGTGCTCACCTGCAGAGGTGAGCTGTGGAAAATCTATGCAGGACCTTAACAGACTGTCTGACTTGTGGTTTGTGCATTTTTAATAAAAGTCATTTTCATCTGCCAGCCCCTCGCTCTCTGTCTCTTTCTTACTTCCACCATCCCTCTCTCTTTCTGCTTCTCTCTCTCTCTCTCAGCCAGTTCTCATGCGACTCACACCATCAAACAGCCGCAGGACTCCCAGCTCCTGTTTGTTCTCGGAAACAGACACACGTTAGGTAAATTGGTTTCCACAAACAGTAAATCTACCTTCTTTGTCAGCCTGCTGTCCATATCACATCAGTTGCCTACTGCTGAGGACACCCTACTTAAAATACAGACAAACAGAACGAAAGACTGTTGATGTTTGCAGCCAAAGACGCAAAGGGACAAAGTCAACGTAAGCGTCACTGGGTAAATTAGTCATGTCTGCTACACCCGTCCCTCGCCACTCGTACATGCTGTATTTCTCAGCGTTCTGTCGTGACTGAAGTTGTCCTCCCTAATGGTCTTGAGGCAACATTTCTTTGGAAGCGGCAGGGTATCTAAAACAAATGAAGAGATTTGTTCTGTCTCTCTGCTTATCTCTGTTGCACAGAGAAAAGACCCAGTTTAAGCCCCATTCTTCAGTACCCAGCACGTTCCTTCCTCCCTGCTGAACATGCTCCAGTATGCCCACTCTTTAAATCAGCTTTCCAGTGTTTAGATTTGGGTTTTGCTCTGTGCTTTTAATCAGAAGAGAGCACAACCACACAGCAGTCTCAGCACAAAGAACCACACTGTTCCACATTAATAAACATGAACCAAGAAGAAAAATAGCATTTTTTATGGTTTTTTTTTTTTTCCTTTTTTGTCATTGCTGAAACTGGGTGTCCATTATAAACTATGCAGATTAGATGTATCGGTATAAATAGCTTTAAATGTGATATGATGTGGACATTTTGACTTTACACCTGTTATCTTGCCATTGTGGGTCAATTTCAATGTGCAGTGTTCAACTGCCCCATTGTGCGTTTTACAAACCTTTGAATTCCTGTGCACCCGTCTTCTTGAATGACACAAGCTGTCCGCTCTGGACGTGTAATCGTGGCAGTGACTTGTTTCTAACACTGTCGTCAGAGAGCACGCTGACTCACTATCTCCAGGTGAAGACCCCCTGAGGACGACTGGAGTGGAATCTTATCGGCGATTCACTGTCAACTCTTACGGTACGATTTGGTATCAGGAGACACGGTGACGCGGTGCTACAATGTTTAGCCCTGTCGCCTGCTTTGATTCCTGGCCTGGCATCTTTCTGTGTGGAGTCTGTGCGGCTTTTCTGCGGGTACTCCGGCTTCCTCCCACCTCCCAAAGCATGCTAGGGAAATCATTTACTCTAAACTGCTCTTAGGTGTGAATGTGATTGGTTGTCTGTCTTTACATATTCGTCCTGTGATCAGGTGGTGACTCGTCCAGGGTGTACCCTGCCGTTCACCCACCGACAGCTACGTTCAGGTATTAGATCTTCTACACATCCAGCATGAAAAATAAAAAATCAGACCTTAAACAAAGAGGAAGCCAGTGAAAATAGGATGAAAGCCCACCAGTGATGCAGCATAGTTCATTGCATTTTACTTTATTTCTGAATGTCTAAAGGGCCTTCCTGTAAATATGTAGACAGAGTCACCATGAACTCTGCACCAGTCGCACTCACAGGTCACTGATAATGATCAAAACAATTTTAGCCTTACCTTAAGAGAAGGCGTTCATACGCCCCCACCACACACACACACACACACACACACTCCGTCTCAGCTTCGTGGCTTGAATTACTCAGTGTGATGGCATTGGTATGAATAATGCAGCGGTGCTCTGGCCAGGGCTACGGGGAAGTCTGCTCTGCTTTTGACGTGAAAGGGAAATAGGGCAAAAGTCATTTCTTCTAACTATCTAAGCTGGAATAACAACAGTCGGGATGTGGAAACTGAACCAGCTGATGTACAAACGCATCAACATGCGACCTCTAGTCAACATTTCCTGACGAGGGCTCTGAATGAAAAAATAAAGGACTCCTGAATCTTGAAATTGAAATTCCAGGGCTGCATTGTGAAATTTCACCGTGTTGATTTCTTCCTGTGGTTGGGTGGAGTGTGACACGAGGCCCACTGGTTGATGGATGGGGCAGTATTTCATCTATACGGCGTCCGTCTCCACAGGCCATCTGTTATCCTCACATCTACTTCAAACCAGCACTCTTCTTGAGAATGCAATCTTCAGGGCAGATTAATACAGCAGTGCAGGACCACTTTGATACTGTTGCTCCAATATAATCTGAAGGAAAAAGGCATTTTGGAATATTTTTGTTCATAAAGATTTAGTAGAAATTAGAAAAAACAGGAACGAGGTAAACGCACATGATTACAGTGTCCACCACACAGATAAGTTCTCTCCTGCTGTGTCAGTGAGCAATTCCTTCTCAATCCTCCATCTGTCTCTGTCACCAAAAATCAGCGAAGGCACAGCGGGAAAAAAAAAAAAAAACACCATGATGTGGGAAAGGACAGATGAGTAAGAGATAAATGTGTGCGTGTGTGCACATGGATCTGTTGTGGTTTTGTTTGTGATTTGTGTGCCAAGCATCGGTGATTCATCATCAGCCTCCCACGCCCTGTCTGCCGGACTGAGCAGGGATAGTGTTGTTTCGCGGTGGATCATCACGCGATACTTTTAAAGTACAGTCTGTGAGCATGATGCAGCAGTTTGTGGCCCAGCAGTGCAACGTATGACACAGTGTGATGACACGACATGCCGTGTCTTTTATGTCAAATTTACTTAATTACAATACTGTTATTTAAAAAAGAACATTATTATTACATTTGAGGCAGGGTAACTGACTGTTAGATTTCCAAATTAGTGTTCGCAACGCTGCTGATCTTCAGTCATAAACGTTTTAAAGTCATTGACAGAGGACCGGTTTGTTCACAAATAATCAAAAACTGCAGGGACACGCAGATGAAACCTCACCACCTAGTTGATATTTGACATTTAGTTGGTGAGTTGCATGTCATTGCCTGTTGGTTTTTACCTTTGAGGACGCAAACAGAGCCGGTTGTGTGTGAAGAACACGTAGAACACATCGACCGGCAGTTAACTACCATGTCAGCGTGGAACTGCAGGACACTGGAGCGTTTCTCCTTTTGCACAAAGGTCTCTCAGCCCTGATGTCCGAGTCGTATGAGGACGTCCTCACATTGTGCACAAAAGTTTTCCAAATTAAAAAGTGCTTGTTCCTTTGAGTCTTTGTGTCTTTGTCAGCTCAGACACACAATCGGGTGATTGGCACTAATATGAGTAACAGACATTAGCATCTATCTGAGCCATTCCGCTCAGCGTCCGTTCACGTTAAAAGCGAAGCGAAGGTTCAGGCGTTATTTGTTGATTTGAGATGAGAGAGTGTTGCCTGTTTTCAGTGACAAGAAAAACAAGAAACCTGCGACAAGTCATCTGAGCTGCAGCATCATCCAGTCAGTCTTACGCAAATGTGGAAGTTTGGAAACAACCTTCCTGCCACCCTGTGAAACGGCATTGAACTAGTAGTGTTTGACAGGTAAAGGCAGTAAATAATGGAATAGAAACTTTACATAGCTGCATGTTTCTCAGTCAAAACTCCTTTTTCTTTCTTGCACAGCTGCTTGGAATGTTTGTCTCACTCTATGTGTGAGTGTCAAAAGGGAAACTGTAATGAGATGGTGGAAAACAACGGGAGGGATGCTGAAATGACAGACAGAAAGATGACAACGATCCTCAAGACCAAAAAAGTACAGAGTGAGTGAATTAATGTGTGAATGTGAAAACGGGCCGGATGTTTCTGCTGCGCCAGAGAGACAGAAACGGTAGTGAGAATGTGAGAGTTGTGCTCTGCTGTTCCAGCGGTGGTTCGCTGTCTGGGCTGCTGTTGTGTGACTAACGTGATGAGAACCGTTCCCAGGATGAGGGCATCCAGCGCTGGTTTGCAAAGTGGGACATTCTTGTGTTAATTGGTGGGAGTGCAGTCAAATGGCAACAACTTTTGCATCTGCTTTTTTTTTAGCAACAGGTCCAACACATCATCAACAACACATCTGCATTTTGATGTAGAGTTAGGGTTCGAGTTAACCTTGCTTTAATTTGATCTATCTATAAATTTGTGACCTCTCTGCAAAAGCGACGCCTGCATTTGCTAGAAATGAAGCCCTTTCTGTTCAGGCAGCAGTCTGTTCCCATCATGCATTTGGGCCAATAGAAGTGGGTCAGACTTGTACGTGTCTATATCTGCTCCGCGTCCCTGTGATTGATGCCTCCTTCGCTCACAGTATTGGACATTTCTATTGACGTCTGCCACAAATGTCAAACCTTGCTGTGGCTGCGCAGTAACTACCTCTTACACTTCTTACACACGCAGATTGTTTTGACTGGGGTGGTGCTTTCTTCTAGAAAATACCTTCCAGCGTATAAATGTACCTTTAGCTTGGTGACTCCAATCAATGCAGTGACCTTTTTTCTTCCCTCACATGCCCTCTCCATCTCTGTTTCATCTGTATCTCCCTGCCCCTGTCCTCCTCTGTCCTCTTTTCCCCTCTATCGCGTCTTTCCTCCGGCTCTAGCAGGTGTCGATGTGGTCTGGTGATGTCCCTCACAGCTACAGATCTGATTCAGGCTCGTGACTTTTGCCTTCTTGTTGCTTCTCTTCTGTAATTTCTCCTTTTCAGAGAATGGGTAAACTCTGTGTAAGTATTTGGCAGCACAGGGTACGCTGTGGATGGACAGCTCCTAAATAGTCCTCAGATTACAGGACGACCTCAAGAACGACGTACCACTAGAAATTTTTGATGCGTAATAGAAAAACGAAACCTTTAAAAAAAAAAAGCTTCCCTGCGCACTCATTGTGTAATCTCTAAAATCCTGTTATTTCAGTGGATTTTCATTTCCTGGCTGAGGTGTTTCATGACAGTAAGCGGATAAAACGAAGGTCCCCACCCGACAGTGACCTAAAAACACAACAAAAAGCCAGCAGTGCCACCTTATTGGAATTCAATTAAAACCACAGGGTTTGGATTTCTCCTCCCAGGCATTGGTCATTTTAAAGCACAGATTTTTGCCTTTTGCCTCCCATTAAACTGTAAAAATGCGACTTTCCAGAACTGCCCCAGCATAAAGTCAGCATACAAGCTGCACTTTCCATACATACACAGACAGAGGATGAGAAAGATGTAGCTGCAGCCTCTTTTGTCACATTTCCTCACATTGCTGGACTTCAGCAGAGCTCTGCCCTAAAAATCTCATGTGAGCAGATTAGCCCACTTTCCAGTATGTTCCGTACATGCTATATACTGCACATCTACTGTCTTGACACTCACATGCTTTGACCTGATTGTGTTAAGAGCTGGATGATACAAACGTGTGTAAATTTGCTGTGAAGTGAACAATTCATTCATACGGTTAAGGTTTATCACAACAACTGTGACCTATGCAAAAAGTCAGCTTTTTTTTTTTAAATGTTTTTTTAGAAGTGAAATCAAATTTGATACAAGATTATTTACCAGTAACAATGTTAGGCACATCAGGCAGAGTCAGCTTAAAGTGTTCTCAGGACATACACGGAATCTAAATATCGTTCCTTCTGACTCATGATGTGCAGAATTTAAAAAAAATAACAAACTTAAATACAAACAAAGGATATTTCGGTACATGTATGTGTATATAGTATACATTTGCATTGTACAACTGAATGACAAAGCTCATTGTAAAATAGAGAAAGCTTGATGCTCTGCTTTTTCTACCGAGAGGCAACCAGGGCGACGTGTCCAAAGACAGAGACAGAGCTTTAGGTCTCAAAAGAAAGAGCATGTAGGAGGAGGAAATGACTGCTGCCTGGAGCTGCTCCTAAATATAGATGTTTTAAAAGGACAAGTAGGCGAAGTAAATGCACAGGCAAAGTACAAATTAAAGGTTTAACCTGAATAAATGAAAGCAGGAACAGGAGTGATCAGTCTACTGCAGAAGGACTCGCGTTGGACAATATGAGACAAGAAGGAAGCTGCAACTGCTGTAACTTCACTCGCAGCCGCTGTCAATCATCACATCTCTCCACTCTCACTGTGCTTTTTTTCTTTCTTACACATCTCTGCTTCATGCAAATGTCGCGGACACACTCAGATCTCACTTGTACATTGAAAGGCCGTCTGCTCTGCATGCGGCATTCTGCTAACCGCTGAGCGCCAACAGATTCTCGGTGAAAGGATCATGCATTGATCTCAGGCAAGTCGCACTTAAAATGAGTGATTATTCCAACCATGCTGCGTGCAGAGGTGTGTGTGTGTGTGTGTGTGTGTCTACTCTGCAAATGTTGAGTTACATCAGTGTGCGTTGCTGGGGCTCATATATATTTAAATGTGTCTCACATGTAAAATGCAGATCCACATTTCCTGCCTATCTGAGCAGCAATCGGAGAGGTGGCGATCAATTTTCTGACGTCCTGCTGCAAAGGTTATGAGCTGGGCTGCTGCTGTGACACACCCGTTTCCCTGCCCACTGCAAACTAGATGCTGTTCAGATGATCTGATGGAGCTGTGAGGCTGAGCCCAGGTTTGCTGCCTCTTTAGCAGTTGACCCACAACCTTGTCCTTTGTCCTTCGGGCAGTTCTGCCAACACTGAATATATTTATGAAGATTTTCTTTTTTTCATTGCCCTACTGGCGGTATAAGCAGAGGGAATCTGGGCAGGAAAACACTTTGATTTATTTCTACAGATATTTGTTTCTTTTTGTCTTTTTAAATGACATACACACTTTAAATCTTGCAGAGATGTTTAGTTTCTTATACAACAATATACCATATAAACACAAGTAAGGCAGAGTTTGTGGATGAAAGACCATTCATTCTGTCTTGGCATTCTTTTCCCGGTTCTAGATGAATCAGTGTTAATATATGTTCCACACTGTTTTTCCATCTTCAGCCGAGATGAGGAACTTCTCATGTATTTGTAGTAGAGCACTGGGAAGGCAGCACGTCCTGATGTTTGTTCTTGGGAAGATGTATTTTTCCCCTGACAATCCACACAGGATCAACAATAACTACTTGCCTGGCGCTTGCAGCACCGCACCATGTCCAGGCTCCTTTTCACATGTCATCTAATACCGTTTCTAAATATTATTACAGTTGGTGCTTCACTGTGCAGAATGATTTGCGCATTTCCACACTCAAAGTCTGTTTTCACATCCATCTGCTGGAGGTGGGACGCTTGCAAAGTGTTCATTTGTGTCATAGTGGGAAACTGCTCCTGTTTCAGTGACACGTAAATGTGCCAGACCCATATTATGATCCAAAGCTGGAACGTTTCTTACCAATATACTATATGTGTGGATGGTATCTGCAATAAATATCAGCATTACTTTTAGTTTGGACATTTGTTCTTTTCGTCCCTGGCAAACGTGCTTAACACATGCAGGCATTAGAAAGACATTCAAACTGGAACAAAATAAAGAAGTTAATAGATTTAGAACTGTAGGAGATCGGCTATTCGGGTCTGAATGCTTCGTAGCGCACAATTAACTGCTTTATTTGCATCACTTAGACTACTTTTCATAAGTGTGCTGTGAACTTATCTGTATCTCACTTAGTCATTAAAATGTACTTTCCCTTCCACAGCATTCAGATGAAGTAGAGATGTTCGAGTATGTTTCATTCTATTAGAGAAACATAAAACCTGCCACTCTGCTGTTGTGGTACACTTGACCTCCCCCTTTGCTCGTCCCTCTCAGCAGCGGCATCAATAGAGGCTGAACCAATTTATTAGAAGGCTCGGAAAGTCAATTATGATAAGAGTTCCCTTTGGGGGGCTGGAAACCTCAGCAAAGATACTTTTCTTTGCGCTTCCTCTGCATATATTTCTATAGGTTTTCCTTTTGACCTCATTTAGATGTGCAAATCGCTGCAGAGAAAAGGAGGTGATGAGAAGGGAGCGGCTTCCTGCGAGGAGATGACGGAGTCTGTGCCATGAGACCATCCGTGGGAATCTCTTGTTTTTTTCTGCATGCGGCAGCTGAGTATCACGGGCTCATTATGAAATGTTTACTCTCAGACACTCGTGCAGCACTGCAGCACTTGCTATTCCACTCTCCTCCCCTCTTCTTCTCTCTTTTGCCCCATATCCCGCTATAGGGAAGCAATGTCATGCTTCATTCACTGAGATGCTTCTCCAGTCCTATTAAGTTCCCCTTTCTTTCTCATTTTTTCCCGCTGTGCCTGGAGAAGCCTGGTTAGTTTCAATTTGTGAGGCTGTTATCGAAGAATACGCGCTTTTAGGAATCTGCTTTAAGTTGAGTGAGGTTCAGTGAAATAGAATTTAACACAGAATTCTCTTCGAATTCTGCACAGATTCCATAGCCTCTGCTTCTTTCTTCTAAACGTGTATGTTGTCACTTCAGGGCTCTGGAGCCTTTCCAGTCGTCGTCCTCCTCTGACCGTCTAAAAGCTCCTTCACTTGATCTCAGCAGCCACCACCGGCAGAGCTCAGCTGACCTGTGGCTGGAAATTAAGAAGCTGAGGCTCATTGAACAGCCCGGTTGATAGAGGCAGAGGATAATAAATCCATTGAGAAAGAGAGAGGGAGGTTAAGAGGCAGCAGGAGGATGGGTGTGGGGGGGGGTTGGATGGATGTGGTAGTCTATGCAGCCTCAGGGGTACTCTGGATCCCTTTAATAGCATCACTATTTTCACCCTCCTCTTCAACAGCTTGTCTCTTCATTGAGCTGAGGCTTCAGCAGCACGCTGACTAAAACACTCTGGCGTGCACTTTGAGGACTGGAGGACTTTGTTTTTATAATTAGGCTGATTAGACTCATTCAGGTAAATACGAGACAGCTCTGTGGTCACAAAAATAAAAGGAAAGGTGCCAGTGTGAGTCTCATAACAGCTCCGTTATCTTCCTGCTTATGCTGAGGTCTGCAATTAAGATATTGGTAATGCCTGAGAAGACGTTCATGTCTGCAAACCGAAGCATTTACTATGAAAACGACAGCGCACAGATGCTCCTCACGTCTTTCATGTGTCACACACACGTGTCAGGGAGAGGGAGCGCATTAAAAAGACGCGTATTGCAGAGCAACGCTTCAGTCTGATGGCAAACGAGACAAAGAGAAGGAGCGTAAGGTCACTTCTGTTCAGTTTGATAACAGAAATCGAGCAGATTTGCTGGCTTCAACTGGAAGTTGAAACCCTGCTGGAACGCTAATTAAATCTGATTCCTGCTTGTTTATTCACCATCTGTTGTTGTCGAACCTTATGTCACGTTTCCTGCATCTTTCTCTCGTTTCTTCTCATCCGCAGGATTCTACGGACGCAGTCCCTTGAATGGTATTACAACAACGTGAAGAGTCGCTTCAAGAGGTTCGGCAGCGCCAAGGTTTTGAAGACTCTGTACAGGAAGCACATCATCGAGAGAGGAGCCCTCTCAGATCTCCCAGGTAGATTCATCCTTTCCTTATGTACTTTTTCTCCGCTTGGGCCAAAGACGTGATTTAAAACACGTCCGTCCTTTCCTTGGGTGGCTCCGGCTGCTTTCCATCCCCAGTGAGTTGTTCCCATGCAGGTCAACGACAGGGCTGCTTTTATTCATTCCTCCTCTCTCCCGGACAACGTTGTTTTGACCCGGCTGCAACATGATCGGTCTGCTCCTGTGGGTGATGATGGCGCATTATTTCAAACCCCAGTACGCAGGATTAAATGCCTGGCTGGAGTGAGCACAGCGAGGGTAAATCAGGGCAGACCTGAGGCGAAACTGGATGAGGTTGGGGGAATGTTGGGAGAAAGCAGCGGAGGGTTTGTTTTTGGCCACGATTTCAGAAGTGATGTGGACAAAACAGGCAGAAATAACGGGATATTGCATGCAGCCCACACAGCTGTTATTACTGCATTGTTATTACATGTCTTTTCATCAGACAACACGTCTCACCAACCTGACATCTTGATGTTGGGCGGGAAGACCTCAGATTACCCGTGTACGTTCTTGTGCAGCATGCCATCTGTAAAAAGATAAAAAGAAAAATATTCACTGACTGCAGGTAGAATTTCACTCTAAACTTACGTATTTCACAATCGGCGTTTTGGGCTTCTGCAAAAAGACCCAATTATCTCCCTCTAAAATTCCAATTTCTTGATTCCCTCCCTTCTTGTGCCTCCTCCTCCTCTGCCCCATTTCCATTCCGTCTTTACAGCACTTTCCTCCACAATTTCCTGGACTATTCTCCTCTATTACATCATCGGCGGACGAGGAAGGATTATTGCTGCTGTCCCAGGTCACATGAGCCCACCAGATTATACAGCCTCCAGTTCTCAAATATTTGCATCGCTGCTCCGACTAACTGGCCGGCTGAGATCCAACTGGCCACGTGATTACCGATTTCACTGCCATTTGTGTGCTTGTAGAGGCCCTTTATGCTACTTTGAGTATCTGGGAAATGTCCGTCAGATGTTGTTGGTTGTCATAGGAGAGCACCAGATTTATTGGCGAGCAATAATGTGTTTCAATTCAGTGTTTTTCCTGCAGTGAAACACACACAAACCCTTCAGAATCAAGGCCGTGTACGTCATGGCTGGTTAGAATGGATTATCTTCCTGGAGAACTGACAAAAATGAATTTTTGCGGCCAATAAGGCAACACGCAGCATGTTTTGACAACAGGAACGGAGTATCATCAAGATTTCAGACTTCTGAAGACTTCTGAACACCGTCAGGTTTTACATCTGCATGTTAATTAACATTGTAAAAGAATTAATTAGATAAAGCTGTTGCTCGTTAACAATCGGATGTTGCAGCATCTTCTACTTTGCTTTGAGAGAAAGAGCTTTTCTTCCGTAGCCCTCAAACCACGAGTCTCTGCTTGTCATGCAAATCAGAGAACCGCCACCGGAGAGTAAAACATTCCCATGAACCATCCGTGCCTGAGATACACACTGCCTCGATATGCAATGCTGCTGAAATCAATTGGAAGCCAGGGTGAAATGTGACAGACGGAGTGACGTCGATCACGTCCCCAGAAAGAATGCGTGACCATCACAAACCCTCAGAGCGGTGAGAGTGAGCTGTTTGTTGAACGTCCAGAGGAGATGTCAAGGTCTGAACCACTTGGGGCCTAAAATCAGGTAACCCGTGGGGACGACAGATCTGCAATCAGATCATCGTTTGGAATCGGATGTTTACATTGTTTTAGGAGCTGCTGTCTGTGAAACTATTTACAGAAAAAAATGCCAGACGGAAGAAAAATCAGAAACCTATCAATATTTCACTTTTCACTTGAGCAGGGACGTTTTTTTTTCCCCGACCTGATCAAAGTGTCTCATTAAGTGGTTCAGCAGATGCCGAGCGTGTTCCTGTTAGAGTAATTAATGTCTTTGACATCAGCGGAGTGTGAAATGAAACAGATATAGGAGCGCGGCAGTTGTTTACTCACATTGATCCGAACGCTGTCGGGTCAAGTCAGCGTGGCGCTAGGGTCTGCACCACCGCACGCCAGAGGTAGTTCATGTGACAGAACACAGCCGGGTCACGTCCTTGTCGAAGGAAACACGAGATGGATATGTGCTGTATCAGATGATATCAGCACTTGGAAGGATCACAGTCTCCTCATTAAACGTCAGGCAGCCAGAGGTGTGAGGCCTAAAGACAGGAAACGGACCGATGTTGTGTGTTTGCACATTTTGAACAACCGATGCAGGATTGTATTCCAGAGCCAGACAAGCTGTTTACCACTATATCCTAGTAGTTTAATACACAGACATGAGAGTGATTCCCTCATCTCACCGTCGGCAGGAAAGCGAATGGTATTTTCCATAATTAGCAATTCATTTTAAAGTTTGAGGGTGAGAACCCGGAAGAAAAGTTAACTTCTACGTATTTCCTACACGTTGAAACATTTCTTTCTGATGGGTCGTTTAATACCTCCCTTTTTCTGCACCACTTTGGTCCTTCTCGGTCTGTTTTCATGTTACAGCATCATGTTTGCCATGAAATGCAATGCGATCTGTGTAGGAGGAGATGTCAGAAGCAGGAACGATGACACTAAAACTCTCATTCCAAATGGGGGATTACTGTTGCCCCACTTTTCTCTTGACTTTGCCGTTTGTTGCCGCGTCGCCGGCGCCTTGTCTGTGGGAAGCTTCCCGCCTACCCAGTGAGATAATGGTGACTTTAGGAATGTCAAAAAATATCATCACCTTTGAACATAGTATTTTCTCTGCGGAGTAAATAGAGCCGGAGGAGGAGCAGGGAACCTGGAGTGCCAGCTGCTTGTTTGTTTGGCATCATTACAACGTCAGCGATAGCATCAAGGAATGCAGTGATGCAGTTTATAACCTGGTGATAGGATTCATTGAGGTCTTTTTCAGCCACAGAAAAACAGTATTTCTTTCTATCTTTCTTCCTTCATGGAAACTAAATCTGTAAGACAAAGCTCTGTTGTCGGCAGTTCCTCCTGAATTGCTGTTTTTATGTTCTGTATGTGCGTCTCTGTGTGGATATGATTTCACTTTGCGAGCACACACATCTTCACCACTGCTGAACCCAGCTGCCCTGTAAGTCTCAGTATTGTTGTGTAAATCAGTGTTCCTCTGACTGAATTTGTGTTTCTGAAATAATTCTCCTCTGCTCCTGTTTAATTCAAGTAGTTCCAAATGTTTTCCAACAAGGTCAGACAATCCATCTCCGATTCATTTCAGTTTTCTAGCCACTGGGCTTCAGCTCAACCTGATGAATGCTGGTGAACAACAGCTTGAATGAAAATGGAGACCGGTGCTGTGTCATAACTGGTCAGAACTGGATAACAGATATTATCTGTAGCACGTGGATCCCCACACTGCTGGCAGCCGTAACCCTGTCAGTGGCTTTGTGTGTCTCTGAGGTATGTTGGAGCGTGAGGTGGACACGTTCATCGTGCCGCATTAGCTGTTATTGTCTGATGACAATAATGTGAGCAGCCATGTTGAGGAACTTCCAGCTGAGTGTCAGTCCCAAGGCGAAAATTGAAAATGATGAATTCATGTAAACAATGGCGTGTTTACTCAAAACATGGAGGTGGATTAGCTCCCGTTGTTACTATGGACACCAAGGCGTTCTCAGGGCAGATGAGGTGTTCAACCCCTCCATCATGTTCTGTGTCAGTGTGGTCTCTTATGGACTGAATGTGCCAGAAACACCTCTGAAGGGTGACGCCCGAGGGGCATCGTGGTTCTCAAACCAACTCCGCTGGCCTCTTATCGTGGAGGAGCAGAGGCTCTACTCCGAGCTCACTCATTCTGAAAATCATCTCCGCATGGTACTTCAGCACAGCTGACTTGTACACTTGGACACGTGGTCGCGAAGGACTGAATGGGATTAAGAGGGGTTTGGGGAGGCAGAGAAGAGAAGAGTTGCTATTCCTTCTAATTGATACACAAGTGGTATTAAAGAAGACCAAATCAGGTAAACCTGTGTGTATCTCTTAAAAAAAACCATGATGCTGTAAATCTGCATTTTACTATAAATCATGTCTGTGTTGTCAGATATATGTAAACTAAGATAAGATAAGATTAGCCCTTATTGTCCCCCAGTTGGGAAATTGGCAAATTTACAGCAGCAAAGTCAAAAATTACAGTTGGAGATAAATTGTAAACAATTTTAACAAAATTGGAATCGGATTCGAATTGTAAACTGAATTGAAACTTAGATCATTGTGGAAGTGTCTGAACCTTCGCGAGTGTGTGCGATGTGGGCCAGATGTGGTTGATCTGCTGAGTCCAACAGTAGCCCTGGTGCTTCTTTCTGCCCCCAACATGAAAACAGAGGCAGAAAGGATTTCTGAAAGCAAAAACACAACTTCATGATTCACCTTGGCTTTCAAGACATTTGTTCTCTTTTCAGATTTCCTGCAGCACCTTGGACAGATAACCCTCAAGCACTCCCCAGCACATTGTCACTATTTAGATCATGTGTGTTGTCTGTGTTCTTCTGGCTGAAAGCTTAGTGAGTCACAGCTCTGTGTAGTGTCCGTAGGGATCGGAGGGCTGAATGTTCAACAGAAGCCCCAGAGCCACGGCGGCCGAAAGGCAAACAGCTTTCAGGCCCTTTCTGGTGTCAGGAGTGAAATCCACTTTGGTTGGGGCTACTTGCCTGCATTCACGGACATTTACAGGAGGAGAGGGTCTATAGCGTTTATCCTCCTCTTCTTTCGGCCGATGAAGTATAATCAGAAAACCACAGACTTATAAAGGAGCATGTTTCTCTGTACATAGGCAGATATATTCAAGTGTCAGTACCATAATGCTGAACACAGATAGATGTTAAATAACATTTTTTGTTTGCAGCAAGCAAGTGGACTGATGCAGGTCCAGAGGAAACCCAGGAGTTCTTTGGAGGAAGGAGGAGGAAAACATTAAGACGTGTTGCTATGAGTGCGTCGTTCTTATGGACTGAGATTGAAATCATAGCAGTCGTTAAAAACTGCTGCTTTGTCTCCACCCTCCACTGCTCCATCCACTTTGTGTTACGTAACCGATTGGACGCACATTGGCAGCATTTCAACAGAAGATGAGTAAAACTCTTAAATAAAAGAGATGGATTAACCGGCCGCTGGTTTGTTTGCTGTGCTCTACCTTCCCAGCCTGTGATGTAAGCAGACATCCTGTCCTGTTCAGCCCTCATTCTGAAGACGTTGTTAATGAGTGTGTGTGTGTGTGTGTGTGTGTGTGTGTGTGTGTGTACAGTTATGTGCATGCGGGTGTGTATGTGTGTCTGCTGCCAGATGCTGCATTGTAAATGAAAGTAAGCAGTCTGGACTTTCCTTCCGACTTCCTTCTCCTCCTCCTCCTCCTCCTCCTCCTCCTCCTCCTCCTCCCCCCCCTCCTCCCTCCTCCCCCTCCCTCCCCTCT
>CAAKHB010007585.1:97225-141453 GCA_901007665.1 Aeoliscus strigatus | reverse complement strand
TAACTTTAAGTGGAGCTTTACTGGCTCATGTATTTATCCACACTCACGTTTCCCCACCTTCTCTCTGTCCCTTTTCATATTCTCACTGTTTGTTTTAGTTAAACAGACAGCCACACTGTGAACTTTGAATTTTGCAAAAATGTAAAACACTTTCCAGCTTATTAAAAACTATCTGGAATGAGTTCATTTCTTTAGATGTATGAGGTCACTTAGTTTTCCACCTGACCTGCTGTCATGTCTGACCTTACTGTACATTCGTGCACATTTCCTCACTGGTAGTTAAGTAAGAGTAAAACAGACAGCAGTTGGAGTAATCTACAGTATGTTCTAACACTCATCCATGGTCACATGTACGGTATGGAGCAGGTACCACTGTCGTTCCCGCAGCTATAGTATTATTCTGCTGTGTCCAACGGTCTATATTCTCCATTCTATAGCAGGAAATGCTCAGCTGTAGTTGGTGGAGGAACCATGCCCTCATACACAGCCAGAAGAATAAATCTTCTACACTCAGACGTCAATAAAAAATATGCACAGCTGCAGGAATGAATGTTTTAATCAATACCAATGTTACAGTAATATTTCAGTTTCAGTATTCAGTGGCAGAATGCGTCGAACACAACTATGCAACAGAGTTCCAATCTTACATCTTGTCCTTTCTTTACGTTCTTCCACGTAAACACTCACAATGCTGCCCATGAAACCACACACACACTTGCATGCTCACTCACACCTTTGGAAAATGCAGACCAGCGCTGTCACCCGTATGGTTACCATGGTGATATTGAACGATTTTCTCCTCCACTGCCTCGAGCAGTAGAGTGGCCAGCAGTGAGGGACGCAGGTACGACTGTGTCGGCTGGGTGAACTGATGCAGCACGTGTTCTGTTTCCTTCACATCTGTAAAGACGCATAGATTAGTCAAAGAAAGCCTTTTTTTTTTTTTTTTTTTTTTTTTTTGGGCGGGGACCAGTGGCGTGTCCCAACCCAGACAAAACAAATAATTCCCCTTTTATAAAAGAAAACAACACACATTATCTAAACCCCAGTCACACAAGTATACTATATACGTATGCTGCATAATTTACTGTCTGCACATAAATACATTGAGCATTTTTCTGTGTATGTCAGTGTGTGTGTGTGTGTGTGCGTGCGTGCGTGCACATGCTCCACTGGCCTGTGTGTGATTCACCGTCAGGTAGTCGTCTCTTTCTGACTATACATTGTTCCCGACGGCTGCAGGTAATCTTCCCCACACATTGTCCATTTCAAAATGCCAGAGAAAATAATTCAGGTGTAACCAAGCGAGAACTTTGCAGCTCTGTTGAATGCAGTTTCAGTCAGTGAGGAACAAGTTTGTGAGTGACGGATGGATGTTTAAGTATGTAACGGTTTGGAGACTTGCGGTACTGGACGCGATACTGTACGACTGCTAGCATGGAACAAAATCCACAGTCTGCAAAGTGAAGGAACGTAGGAGTTCAGAGTGTGTGTGTTGGCTGGCTAATGATTAAATAAACTGAATTCAATTAAACTGCTAGTATACTGCTGTTATGGGTATTCTGCTCAAAGACACAATGTCAGTTCTCATGGACGTGTAATGACAGAGTGCAGAGGAGTGATGGTTGTTTTCTTGGCTGTGCGTCACTTGGCTTTGGTAGAGACTGGTAAATGTCTCTGGCTCTCAGAAGGTCAACTCGCACCAAACCACCGACGGCAGTGTGCATCCAGTCAGAAACTGTCCAGCAGGCGCAGCAACAGGACACTGCTGATTAGATGAACGGCTGCGGCGAGGAGATGAGCCAAGGATGCGAGTCATGGAGTTCTGTTTTAGCTTGTGTTTCGTCTGCAGCAGGAGTCAAAGCCTTGGAGTCCAGCCGAACTCAAGGGTAGCAGCTTGGGTTTGGGCTCCAGCTGTGGATCAAAATGAGCGTAAATGACGAGCAGAGGTGGAATTGGAGAGGGGTGTTGCTCTGTTTTCTCTGGATATGATTTTGAGGAGTGAGATGAAAATGTATCTGGAGAAATGTACGCTCAAACGGCGTATGTTTTCATCTTCTAATGGTATAACATTCTACCTTAGTGTTGTGCCAGATTCCTCGGCTGTGCTTGGCTGATGGTTTGTCCTCGCATCAAGCTGCATGTTCACAAGCTTCATTTGTAAGTGTGGACTGAAGAAAGGGCCACAATCGATGGAACCCACAGGAGAGATCTAATATGAATTAATGGATCATTGAGGAAATATGTGGTTTTGCAGGAGGAGCTGCTGCTGCTGCCGCTGCTTGTTTTGCTTTTCTTACCTTAAATCACTCACAAGTCTCTCCCGCTGCTGCTGAAACAGATCCGTCAATGAATTTACATCTCCATTTAGGTCAAATAAATACTTCACTACAAGGGACGGTTTGTGGAGTTTGACGGAGGGAAGTGTTTACGTAGATGCAGCAGCACCAGGCCTTAGGAGACGTGGCCTGAAATGTGCAAGAAAAAAGAGCACGTGAGAGAAAAGGTGCGTGAGTGACAGTGTGACATGTTCTCGAGGGCAAAGCGAATGATCAGATGAGTTGTCATTTGTTGTTGACTGTCTTTTTGTATCTTTCACTGTGCAATCATGAGAGAAGAAGAAACAATACAATTGACAAGATGACAAATAGGAGTCCAGCTGACAGGAGTACGAGAGGGGGGTTTAGTGGCTTTGTGTGCAGTGTAACCTACTTATCATGTGGCACCAGCGCAAAGGGAAGTACGCTGCATTATTGATTGGTAATAGGTGTTTGCCTTTCTGTCTGTGGTGAGATTGAAGGCATTTATTTAAGTCTCAATCTCGCCTTTCTTTCAGAGAGCAGCGTTCATGAGGGAAGCAACGACAACGATGGCAGCGTCTGTGGCAGTGATTCCGCCTTCTACAAACAGAGTGAAGGTGAGAGATGCTGTGAGGATCGAGCGGCATTGTGAAGCCACAGATTACAGACGCAGTTCCCATTCCACATTAGCTTTCACGCTCAAGGTTTAGTCCTTTCACTGACTGTATTGATTGCTTTGATGTTTATCGCTCGTTTGGAGTTTTGCAAAAGCGCTGTGAATTCTTACTTTTCAGCAGTAAGAATTACAGTTCTACGCATATGAATATGAGGTGGCTTCTCACACAAATAATCATAATAATTTAACTTCATTTAGTTTATGCACAAATTTCATGTAAGTAGACGCCAAAGAACATTAAAGCACTTTCTCTGGAGAAGAGGCTTCCTGCAGGATGAAGAGCCGTAGGAACAGCTGATTTAGTCTCAATCCTGAGCCTTGATTAAAATGAGGGCCCTCACATGTAACAGAAAAGTAAGAGTGGAAAGAAAGTAAAGTTGTTGTTTTTTTCCGAGCACCTTGGTTGTGCAGCATCCGTGACAGCGGCTGGATTTCAGCAGCGTCTCTGAAGGGAAGCAGACGACTTCTAACCAGCTGAGGTTAAAGTAGAGACATGTGGTGAATTAAAGTACAGACATTACACAGACGTGCTTGTGCCACTTTAGACTCCATTAAATGATATTTGGATACAGCAGATGTGACAAGAGGGATTCAGGTCGGAAACCACCTTCCAGCACGATAAACATCAAATCAAGTGTGTGTTTTCATGTGGTGCTATGGCTGCACCGTACCTCCAGAATCATCAGTCAAAGCTGCAATCATTGCACATCGGTTGTCTGCTCTTGCGTATGATATCAGGGCACAGTATGGCAGAGACGCTCACAGTCGCCTTGCGTGTTGCTGAGGAAGCTATAGAGGAAGCCATCGCCAAGGCCGAGGAGTTCAGCGACAGCTTGGTGAGACGTCCTTCTTCTCAGCCTCTTCGGTTCCCCTCTGTCCGCTATGCTTTCTCACGGCTCCATTTTTCTTTTGCCCCTCTGTCATCTTCTCTCAGGAGAAGCAGAATGAGGCTCGGTATCTGCGGGACCACAAAGAAGAGCTCATAGAGGAACTTGCCACAACCATTGTACAAAAAGTATGTTGAGTACGTTAGCTCATTTCATTTGTCACCTGTGTATCAGCATCACGTACTGACCCCTACCGAAGCCTGGATCGGACCACTCAACTTCGTGTGGAGACAAAGAGGGATGCTGCTGCCACATTCTTACCTCAAGTTCTCTGTGAAGGACAGACTCCATATTGCCCTCGTCATGACACCCAGTTGAGTCTCTCAGTCGGTTGTGAGTGACGCTCAGAAGGCGTCAACGTTTAAACACACCGGTCTGATCCAGGCTGAATATCAGCCTCGATTCCATCTTGACCATGTGGAAAAAGACCAAAAAAGAGCTTCTTTACTTTCAGCAGCTGTGAAAGTGATGGCTACAGTAGTTGGAGGCCATTTGAAGGACGGAAAGCCTCTGAAAATAACAGTGTCAGAATGTGTGAACCAGTTCATTTAAATTCATTAGATAACTATTTCGTTTGAATTCTGCCTTGTATTTGCATGAACACATAGAGGTTTGATTGCCTTTGTTTTAATTTAAATCAGTTTGCCCGCTCAACAGTGGAATTCAATAATAAAATATAAATGAATTATTGGTTTTGTATCGCAACTTCTTTTCTAACTGGAGTGAAAAAATATCCATTTGAATTCAATTCCTAGTTTCTAATTTGCATATATTAGCAGAATAATTCATGCTGACATTATCTTTGGCCTCACCTGTGTGCAGATCATCCAGAGAAGGAAGCGTTCAGAAATGCAGGCTGAGTATGACTTTGTCTGGCCTCAGCCTCAGACCCTGATCGAGCCCAGTGAACTGCCCTCCCCTTCACGGCCCCAGGGTTCTTTACAGGGACCACCGGACCCCCTGAAGTCGTCCTACTCCATCTGGGTCAGTCTGCTCCACCACCCGAAACATGACACCCAGCACCAACTGCTTACAGTGACGTTTAAAACAGAACAATGGACATTTATGGGAACCACTTCTCTGGACTCGCGGATATAAAAAAGAAGTGGTGTTGCTTCGGTCAGTAGTCGAGATTTCATATCTCTGTTAGAGGATTTTACTGCACAGCACATCACATCACATCACTGCTGACAGTCCTGGGTGTAAACTGTAGACCGGAGAGGATGAAATCTTCTCTTGTGTTTTAAGTATTTCACTGCCTCTTCCTCCTCTGCCTCAGGTCGAGCTGCATTGTCTCAGTGTCCAAAAAAAAAAGCACATTCCTGTGTTTTGTTTGTGATCTGCTTGATCTTTCCTGTAACACCACGTTAGTCCTTCCAGTGGCAAAAGTCAGGTCAAATGGAGCATTCCGCTCAATATTCTTTCGGCAACAACAAAATCCACACAGGACTTTGTTGTGTAGTGAAAGTTCATGACGTGTACTCATGTGAAACTTTTCCGTTTTGATGGTCTTCCAGATAACATTTCTGATCAGTTCCACTTTCTAACAGTACATCATCCAACCGATGATCCAAGCCGACCCACGTGTGTATGTCTCATAACTATTTTCACTCTTTTGAAGAACTTGATATATTACCCATTTTCAAAGGTTTCCATATAATAGCATCATTTGTCTGAGTGTCTGAGAAGTGCACTCGGTGTACGCTGCACTAACTACAAATACATTAAAAAAAATCCCAAGGAGTTACATCTTCTCACAAATCAGAAATACACACACAGACTTGGCAGTGGTTCACACTACCTGTCAGTGGGGACTCACAGAGATTTGTCATCGTCCCACGTGCGAGCGAGGCATCAAAGCTGTGCTCCCCGGGCATCCGTTCTGTTTCCAGCTGTTTCACTCTACCAAGATCAAAGTCCTGTGAAATACGCCAGGATGCTCCACGACAGCTCAGCTCGCCGTGGGACGGGCTGTGTTTATCAGCTCTCTGCAAACACACTCAATTAGACACAATGCATGCAAATACCCCTCTCCTCATTCAGCCCAGCCTCAACGCTGATCCTCAGTGTGATCGTACTGTTGCGTCCTTCAGATATCACACAGGAAGTATGTTTGAGCTTCCACCCACAGCTAAGAAATAACTTAATCTGTCGTCTGGCAGTCGACCTACGCCGCAAACCTGACATTATCTGGATTTAATAACGTATGCGCAGATGAGGTGGCGAAACAATTGAGAAAATCGTGCAGGAAAAACTCACCATCATTACCTTCTACGCTCTTAAATAATAAGCACACATCTTTATTTTCCCTACACAGACACAGCCCGTCCTTGATGCCTTGTTAAGTATTAAGCTGTGTGTTAGCGCCACCTGCTGATGGGACTTTTCAAATGCAGACACTTGCTGTGACGTGAGACTAAGCAGATAGTCCAACTGGTTTGTGTCCCATGCTGGTTTTACAGAATGCAGACGTGAGCCGCCTCTGTCCCAGCAGCAGTTTGTCACTGTGAAGATTTCATGTCTGCATTCTCCTCTGTCGTGAAATCAGTGTTTTGTTGCTCACAGTCGTGTGTCTCTCTACTTGTATGTCAACGTGTGCTCTTGCAGCGCTCACGGTCAGCCTTCTCCCTCACCAGTGACGACTCACCGGACAAGCAGCCGGAGGACGTGGGTGCCGGGGCGGGCGGAGGCTTGCGGGAGCACGCCTCTCTGAAGAGGGAAGCCAAGGCCACGTCTCTGCCCAGCTGGAAGAGTGTCGATCGCCTGGACAACTCCAGTAACTATATTTGACAGTGTACCCATCATCTGGTACAGTCGATATAATTGGATAATTCTTGTCTTGACAGCCTCTTACTCTGAGGTAAAGTAGGAAAACTTGTCACAAACTTGTCACAGAATGAACTTTTCCTTTCACCTTAAAGCACATTGTGAAACAGACCTTCATTTGTCCTGTTTCCAGTTTCACCAATTCCCTGGATTCCAGTGGGATCATGTGTTATTTGGTCCCATAAAACCTCAACGATTTATTCAATAGTATTTAAACCCAGCTACATAATGCTGTTTGAAATCATTTCAAATCACAGCAAAGACATAAATGTAACTTTCTGATTCCTGGAAAGAAGGGAAAAAAAACTGTAGTGTAACACTGTAAAATTACTGATGTAATATTTCACTGCTGTTCACTGAGCCTTCCCCTCCAATGGTGCTTCCCTCCCACTTGAAGATAAAACTGACTGAACTTCCTGTCTGTACTCGTTCATCCAGGTGCGTCCTCAGTCCTCCAGAGTCCAGACGGGAACTGGATCGCTCTGCAGAGCTCTCAACTGTCTCGGCCCAGTCTGCTGACCAAGAGGAAGAGCCTGGTGTTCAGTGTGTTAGAGAAAGAGTCAGGAGTCGTCTCAGCCTACGACGAGATGGGCTCTGACTCCGAGGAGGACGACGAGGGCGGCTGGGGTGCGGCGTTGCAACAGTTCAGGCGCAAACTGTCCGATGAGACTTACTACACAGACTCGCAGCACGACCCTGAGTGGACGTACACCCAGCACCACCCTATTACCTCGCCATCCTCTGGCCAGTACACCAACACAGAGACTCTCAACTCAGACTCGGAGGCTTCGTCGGCGCTGTCCGCATGTCCGCGGAAACCGCCTCACAACCTGATGAGGAAGAGAGGCCCATCAGACACACACCTGCACCTTCACCACCAGCCTCTCTACCACCAACAGCTTCAACAGAACTTCTCTCCATACCCACTGATCTCAGAAGCACTAGATGTGAACTTCAACCCCAAGGTGATTCCTCACACAAAAACATTCCACACCCTGAGAGGCCACGTTCAGTACGACGGCTTGTACCGGTAAAATGAGTTGTTACAACCTTTTAATATCACGCTCTTCATTAGCGAGCACTGTTCTCATCTGTGTGGCCTCTGAGGGCTCCTGGCGGTGCATTCTGTTCCTCTAATTGACTGTGTGAAAGTAGCATGCCGGCCATATAGCGCAGCAGTAGGTGTCACCAACACCCCGGAGAGCCGAGCAGCGGCAAACCAGCTGCTTTCCTCTAGAGAAGGAGTGAAATCGAAATCTTATAAAACCTACAATGAAATAGTGAATGTATTTTCTCTCAATAATAATAATCATATCATCATATCAGTAGAAGTATTTCTACTGTCTTTCACATAAAGGATGATTGATGTTGACAGAGCCAGTTTGACAGTTAAATGTCAGACGTAATAAAGAATCTGAGAGGTAAGAAAGAATGTTTAGCTGCTGTATTTCGGTCGTCTTAGGATTTGTTCCACCTGATTATTTTTATCGATGTGTTCTTCAGTCTTCAGAATCAGATCAGAAGCACTTAATTTAACCCAGAGGGAAATTCCTTTGTTCCAGCAGCTTCAGTCAAGAAAGAAAAACAATGGAGCAGTTACAAGTGAAAAGTTATAAAATTAAAATATGAATAAACTGAATAAAATATAGGTGTCTACATTAAAATAGAATACAATTTAAAGCAATCTTTTTAATATTTTTATGTAAAATTATACATCTAAAGTTGTCAGACTCGTTCGTGTGTTTCCCTATGTGCAGTCCGGTGAATAAATTAGCATCATACATACATGTTCAAGTGAGGTCCCTTCAACATTCTGAACCAGTTCAGGAAGGTCAATAATACTCTCTCCCATTGTTTCTAGGTGATGGGAGACAGCAGCGAGGCAGAGGAAAGGCAGAGCGACCCAGTGAGAAGATCACGGCGGCGCAGGAAAAGCAGGAGAGAGTCATCGACAGAGAGCAGGCCTGGAAGCCACAGCCACTCACAGTCCATCTATCCATTAGTACAGGTAATGTCCTGCGAGTGTCAGATGCACTTGAACTTCCCAGCATGTAGATGAAATTGTGTCCTGGGTGCTGTAGAGGGCAGCAGATCCCAAGTTTGTAATTTTGCCTCAAGCTGTAATTCTTGCAATTCTGTAACTCTGACGTGTGAAGTGTCTTTCATGCCCAACAACTAAGGATTACATTTCTTCTTTTATGTGAACCCTTGTGCACTGAAGGAGAGCAGTGGGATACTTCTGAATGAGCTGCTGCAGAGGGGCGTCAGTGAGGAGCACACAGAACCAGACACAGTGGCCACAGCTGCACCGGATTCCTTCAGATCAGATGCCATCACACCCGCACCAGAGGTCTTGGAGGCAGTTGGCCGGAACTCAGCAGCCCTGATCACCCTTCAGCCCCTCTGCCTGGCTGCTGGATCCGGCCCCAAGGACCCTCTGGAGGACGAACTGCGCTCCAGACTCAGCAAGCTGGTTCTCTGTGCCAACAGCAAAGATAGCAGCTCCTCAGAAGAGGAGTGGCCTGCAGACAAACACATGGATAAAGAAAATGACAGACAGAAAGAGAAGACCAAACCAAAAGACACCGAACGAGAGAGGCAGCGGGTACAAGGCAGATTCAGAGACAGGGCCCGCAGTAAGGAACGTGAGACAGGAAGTGAAGAAGTGGAGCGAGTGAATGGACAAGAGATGACAAGTGAAAGGCTAACAAAGAGTCCATCGCCGAGTGATGAAGGAAAAGTGAGGGAGAGGATGTTGGAGATAGGAGTAGAGTGTATGGAGGAGATAGTAGGTGAGCAGGAGCAAAGGAGAGCAGACAGGAGACAGGGAAACAGACAGAGTAAGAGACAAAATAACAGAGATTCAGAGAAGGAGGCGGTGCAGCCAGGGGCAGGATGGAGGAGTGGATCCAGTCCGAGCTCCCCTGCTGTTACACCTTCTTCCCAGGGGGGAGCGCTGTCTGACCACCAGGTAAGAAGACAGAAGATAATGTTCTGAATGTTGTCACTGCTCACGTTGTAGCTCTGTGTCTGCCTACAGATAATCTCTCTTCTTTTTCTTTACCCTGAACAACTCCTCAACTCCTCACCTTCCACTGTATTTATGTGACGACCTGTCTGTCCCTCATCCTGTGCTCTTCTTCTGTCGCCTCGCTTCCTGTATTCTCCTTTTCTTCGGCTGGCCTATGTTTTTGTGTGTGTGTGTGTGTGTGTGTGTGTGTGTGTGTGTGTGTGTGTCACACATCAGGAGGGACAGAATGATTCGGAGCATCAGCAGAAGCTACAGTTGCTCTCCTCGCTCTTACAGCAGGTGAGATGACGTGAACCAGATAACAATCCTTTCTTGGCTGATACCAACTCCACCTACGGTGTCTGTCTGTAACATCTGTGACATCTGCAGGGAAAAATGACTGAAATATTCAGGGGAACAAACAACTTCATTGATCCTGGACATAATTTACAGGTAAAAGCCCCAAGTTATACTGAAGATGGACACACACGCACACACTCTCATGTACGAGGCGTGTGGGTCGATGCTGGTCATTAGCCAGACCCATTAGAAGAGCTGCAGTGAGTAAGGCTCAATGCGAATGACACATGCTTGTGGGGCCTATTTCGATGGTTTCAAAGCTCCTTTTCAAGCACACAGTTGCTCAGTTCATTCATTCGTTCATTTTCTGACGCTCATTACGGTCACGGGTCACGGGTCACGGGTGTGCTGGAGCCGATCCCAGTTGTCAACGGGCGAAAGGCGGTGTACACCCTGGACAAGTGGCCAGCTCATCGCAGGGCCACATGAAGGACAGACCACCATTCACGCACACACTCACACCTAAGGACAATTCAGAGTGACCAATTAACCTCAGCATGCGTTTGGAGGTGGGAGGAAGCTGGAGTACACAGAGAGAATCCACACAGACACGTGTCGCCTGTTGCTCAGTTCATTAAGGTGAAAGAAAAGAAACATGTGACAGTGATCCGTACTAGTCCTTATTTTGTATTCATAAGCTATATGATACATAAAGATGTTCTTTTTCTTTTGAGTGTAAATGCAGTTTCAGGGAGAAAACAGATGCAGGCTGTTAATACACAATCTAAACCTTTTCAACAACTACTTTTTCTTTTTTTCCATTTCCATTGATCATGTTTGTCTATACTCAGTGCCAGAAATCCATCTGTGTGTGTTTCATCTGCGAGGTGAGGACCTGCCACCTCGCTCAAGCATTCATTTCTCCATCAACCAACCTCGTCAATAGAGATTCCTGTCTCTCATCTTTCACCCAAAACAGCATCTGACCGAAGTGCAGCTCTTCATCCTCGTCCTTTCCCGCCTCCCCTCCCCCTGCTGGCGGCCATAGCTCTGCCTTTCAGACCGTCTGTCTGGCTCAGAGGGATCAATACATCTACTTATCAAAGCTTCAGCCAGTGACCGCTTCATTAGTGAAAGACATCCATCTCTCTTTGCCACGCTTTCCTTTTCTCAGTGTGTTTATTCATTTACCTGAAAACAGACACCATCTTTTCTCATCAAACAGCCTCACCCCTGAATTAGTTTTTGCTTTCCAGACGCTGACTGGCAACAAGAAAAGCATCTATGAAAAATGTGTTATGTCTGTTAAGTCTGAAAACTAGATTTTCCATCTATTTTCAAATCGATTACCTATTAATGTAACAACGGGCTAAAGCACCACATGTTGACGGTTGTTTGTCCACATCCTCAGGACCGCATGCATTCATACACAGTAATGTATGAGATTTAGCATGTGGGGGATTTTATTTAGAAACTCACCCCCCTTTTTGTCTCTGAATTTGAATTTTTGTGTAGATTCGCATATTGAGATATTCCCTGTGGGAAAGTTTCTCCAGGAAATGTAACCATAGCAACAAAAACCTTGTAGTTTTCTGCAGATGTGAGGAAAGAGGTGAAACAATGGAAATGTAAATCAAATAGCATGAAATCAACTGAACTTGGATCATGTGCCTCTGGGTAGAACGGTTATCTTGATGACACCCCAACAACATGATTTAAATCTGACCTCAGCTGCACTCCGACCATCTGAACTGATCCTACATCACACATTAACGGACCGATTCCCTCAAGCTTGTAAAACAAAACAGCAAACTCTTTTGTCAGCTTTGTCCTGAAACCCACTTTGTTTCATTTCTTCTTCCTTTTCCTCCTTCACTTCTGCATTTTACCTCGCCTCTTTGTTCTACACCCAATTTGCTCCGCTCATATGGATGTGCACGCACAAAACATTAGGCAGAAGGGAAAGTAGGACAAATATTTGTCACCAGCAGTGTATCATTGCAGTTTCTTTCTACATGATTTTTTAATAAATCATTTTAATTGCCATGAAATCTCTTTGCTTTGTTCATTTTGTTTTCCATTATTCTTCATTTCACAGGTCAATGTGCTGTGGAATTACAAATACAATTTTTAGTTGATTCATGTCTTTTCATTTATTTCATATGTTATTTATCTAATTCCACTTTTTCTTGACGACTTCTGTGTGTTTCCATTAAATGAAGCAGAAGTACTCGGCGGCGTCTCTCTGCAGCATCACCACAGAGGTGCTGAAGGTCTTGAATGCTACAGAGGAGCTGATTGGCGAGGCGGTCGGAGAAAACTACACCCCATCTGAGTCTCTGACTTCTCCCACCTCCTCTCTGAGCTCTGAGACTCGCAGGCTGGACCAGAGACTCACTAAGATGGAGGAGAACGTAAGCACCAGTTCCACATCTTCATGACAAATTGAATCCGTCTGAATGTTTTGGTTTTTTTCTGTCCGTGTAGGTGTACCTGGCTGCTGGTGCTGTGTATGGCCTTGAGGGGGCGCTGGGTGACTTAGAGCAGTGTGCCCGTAGTATTAGCAGTACCACTACAGACACCGACCTGGCCTTCCTGGAGGACCAGGTGGCGTCTGCAGCTGCTCAGGTGCAGCAGTCTGAACTGCAGGTGAGTTCAATTCACCGTTGTGTGTGTAGCCCACCATCAAACCACAATACCTCAGAAGACACCATCTGTCTTTAGACTTCAGATTACAACTTGGGATTTACTATTTGAGATATATATGAGTTGTAGAGACTGATGACCTGAAAGGATCAGACCACATAAAGAAAACACATCAGAAATGATACAAAGTACTGCCAGTAATAATAATGGCAGTAATAAAGGCCTCCGTGCCTTTGTAGGTCCCTCGGCTGTCTCAGCCTGCAGCAGCATAACAAACAACCGTTTCCCTGAGCCACTTTCAGCTGTTAGCGCTGTCATGAAAGAATATATTTAGTCTGCTCATAGATATGGAGCGGGTTTCCACCCCCCAGACCTGAACTGAAAGCTGGCTTTGCCTCACATTGTTCTTTTAGAGCTTCTTGAAAACATCTGAGTTGGGCAATACAGTACTATGAGCTCTTTGAGGGTCAATTGGGCTCTGTAGGCGAGGAGAAGAATTTGAAATAACACACTTTTCCTGGTCGTGGAAGTTTGAATTTTCTTTAATCCATCTCACCCTCTTTCTGCCGCAAGATCTCAAACATTGAGGCCAGGATATCAGCTCTGAAGACAGCTGGGTTGAACGTGACTGTCTGCAACCGCTTCTCCAAGTACAAGCCAAAGGCGAAGGTAGCTCTCAGCCACTTTCGTAACGGGAACATTTGAGGCATCGCGTCTTAAAACCGTGTCATCCTGTATGGGTTATGTTGGCCTGATACCGAATCTGCTCCTTATTACAGCCTCAAACCCTGGACTCATCTCGCCATCAGAGGAGGAAGCTGCCAGCCCCTCCCCTGAAAGGTACCGCACTACACTGTACCAGTATGAGCTATTGATATTTTTCTTCCTTTCTGTTTTTCTTATATATACATTATTTATATCAACTGCAAACATGTCTCTAAACCCCCCAAACTTAAAAATGTGTATTATTATACGCCTTATATTAAATTAGCTGAACTATAGTACTTTGGAAATGATTTTTCAAGCACTGTTGAATAATAAATCATTTTAATACCGATATTTGTTGTCTGCAGCACCTCCTGTATATGTATTTGTAGATTGAAAGATGCTGCTACAGATATTTGCTCTATGTTACTACTCATCAGTCAAAGTAATATGAATTGAACTCACAAATGATAACCATAACCACAAATATATGGTAAAAGCTGCGCTGGCACATATTCACCTTGTGACAGTCAGACGCAGTGTGAGACAGTTTTAGTCACACTTATCACACATTCACACTTTGTCTAAAAAGCTGAGATCGGTTGATGAATGGGTGTGAAAAGCTGAAAAGCTCCATTAGATGTAAAGTATATTAACGGGGGAAAGGCCATACAAGAGAATCAGGCTGTTATAATCCAACAAGAAAGTCTCTTCCTTTTCATGTCAGTGAAAGGTTTTTTTTTTCTGCTGGGTCTCTCTTCAGTGTTCTATTTTACTTACTTGTTTCTCTCACCAGCATTCACACAATAGCATTGATTCAGGGTTGCTTTTCCTAGCACATCATCAAAGACATCCAGGAAGCAGGACAATGGGGCAAAATCATTGACCAAGACACGTAATCAGATCATTGATTCTGGCTCCTTTGCGTCAGACCATCTTTTGGATGAGAAAGAGTCTCCCTGACACATTTGATCAGCATGGTTCATCTGCATCACACGCCTGTTTCTGGACTTAAGTGTTGTCATTTTTGCATTTTAGATAAGTTGGAGCCAGAGCAGCAGGTGCAAGTGTCTCAGCCACAGTGACAGTCAGCAGCACAAGTCCCTTAGGCCCACTTCAGAGCCTAGGGGACCAGGGCCCCTCTCATCCAGTGCCTTGACTTAGCGTCCGCCTCCAACTCCAAACCATGCAGGAGCCAAGACCTGCCCTGTGCAACCCACAATGCACTCTGGTCATAGACACGCATGGTTTCGGCATCAGTGAAACGCCGCACAGATGCCTCACCTCTTTTTTCATGAGCCATGACCCTTTTGTTCTTCTTTACGGATTCTTCTCAGCTCTTTCACCACACACATGGACTGGACAGCCTGTCTCTGCCTTAAAATCTGCAAAGACTCCTCATGTCCCTAAACAGTCACTGTACAGTTGTAAAAAAAATCATTTTACCTTTTCTGTCTGTTTACAACAGTATTGTGATTTGATGTACAACGCAGGAAAATCAAGTGAAACTGCAGCTTCTTCTAATCAAATGAAACATCATGAACGTCACACTAAACACCCCTGAAAGACCCTTTACTGATTTTATGAATGATTGTCAGTTTTCACAGCTATCAGATGGTAATTCCCATTTGGGATGATTGTATCTTAGACACACATTTAAAACTCATGCACTTATTTACACACACTTGTTTAATGTGTGAAGGGTTTATGTTCTAATTTGCTCTCATGAAAAAGCTACATGGCAACATGGCTAGTGAATCTTTTTTTTGAAAAGCTAAAAAAATAATAGTCATTATTATTGGAGTAGTTAATTCTATTACATTTGATCACACTGCTTTGCCTTCTTGTGTGGAGTCAGAAAAGATCAACTTTCATATCAGTTTGGCTGGTTAGTTTAGCTTTGGTAAGAGATGACAGCAGAGAAAACTGATAAATTATGGTCCACAATAATTTTATTATTATTATTATTATTACAGCTTTTTTATTATTGTGCTATCAAGCTATTTTTTCTATTCTGTCTTCTGTCTTCATGGTCATAGCTAAGCTAACCAGTATTAATAATAAAAATAACCCAGAAAGCAATGTGTATCTCCCCAAATTGTAAACTATTCCCTTTAATAAATAATGTTTCACTCATAAAAGATGATGCTGGTGACAGCTTATTAGTCAGAATGAAATGATCAAAATACGTTTTTTGTAGTTCAACATAAACCGTCTGAACTTTCAGGTTTTTTTATAATTGAAATAGAGCATCCCTTCATACAAGCCAAAGTCAGTTTTGTAGTTTTCCCATTCTTCCCCTATAATTCATTTCTTTCACACTTTGTGGCCTTTTATTTTAGCAAAATATACTGTGTGTTTCTCTCTTTGCTGGCTCATTTCAGAAGTTATTTTTTTGCTTTCAGAATATCTTGTAAAGATTTTTACATAAAAGAAGATTAATGGGGTGATTAACCATTGCCATGAAACCATCATTTTGTTAAAAGCAATTTATTTTTCTACTTACGGAACTTTTTTATGCAATATCACTTGGAAAAAGTGCTATTGCAAAGGCTTTCATTTTCCCGGAAGGAGCCCTCCTCAGTCAGACTCGTGCATCCTGTGCTTTCAGTGTAGCCTTCACTTAGTCTTTGATAATAGTAGGTACATAAGTAAACGTTACAAACATGGTGAGGGTTAATGGAACCACTTTATGATTTATACTCATTTTACACGACACTAAGAAAACTGCCTTTCATTTTTGGGTGTAAGGGTTGGATCTATGTGGACACTCTGTCCTCTCTGTTAGTTACCATTTCACTGAGACCTCCCCTATCTCAGTGGTTTGCACATTGATCCTGTAACTTTGTCAGTCTTGAAGTGTTGGTGTATAAAAGCATGTTTCTGGTTTTTATCAAATTGATGTACAAATATCCATGGGAAGCACGGCTACAAGGGTCCAATCATCAGTGTCCTGTATTTTTCTAATGTAAAACACAAAAACATCTCAACTCTGAATTGTTAATATATGTATATGTGTGAAAAGATGGCTATCATATAGAATAATGTGTGTATTGCCAATCGTAGATGACCAATCTTTCATTGTCATGTGCAAGAGGCTGTATTTTCCAAGAGTCACACGACTTACCATTGACTGTGTCCCAGACATGATCTCAGACAGGATGCGGCGTTCACAAATCTGTCAGCACACTCTGGTCATGCTTAAATCCAGTGTGGGTTACTATGGTGAGGTGCGGCATGTACGGTGTCACAGTGCAGCCGTTCACTGTCATAGTAACAAGTAAAAATGAAAGGTTCATTACGTACAACTGTACACTGAGAGGAAAAAATGTGTTCTGAAATGAATAAAGTTTGCAAACCAGAAACAAGCCAACTGGTTTGTTGTGCAAAATCTCCAAAAGAATGTGGGGATCCACAGGTATACTCTGGTTTATTAATCAATATAGATTGCATTTTTATATGTACAGATACATGTGGAGCGTGAGTTTGTCATCAGATAATGTTTCAGAACAGAGCAGAGAGAACCACAGAATGGAGAACTGAAGTATATATATACATTATATATCTATCAACTCGGTTCAGGTACAGGATGGAGACCCCGGTCGTTACCATGCTGGAAGGAGAGAGGGAATGCTGTCACGGTAACCAATCCCTGTCCTCTTCTTGCAGCACTTTCCCAAAATTCTCCTTGTTTCTGAGACTGTCGAGGAGCCGCTCAAACATCTTCACAAAAGGCTGCATATCTCTGCTGCCCAGAGTCTCCATGCTGCTGTATCGCTTCCCGAAGCGGCCGATGGGTCTCACACCACGCCCCACGTACCAGAATGGGTCTATCTCTGGACCTGGACAGCAAACAAGTAGCAATGGTAGACGATCTTTAGTATAGGTAGAAGCAGATATTCGGCAGTTTTGATGATGAATTAAAACACATAAAGAGCAGGAGACGTGCTGCCCAGATTCATACAAATCTACACTAATCACTCACAACAGTTTACATACAGTCACTTGCCAATTTGAAACCAATTCAGTATGAGGCTGCATAATAAATGACAGAACATGGATAATCCAGTGCATTTCATGTACAGTCAGAGCATGTAACAACAGGGCTCTACGATTGAGGCGTTCAGTTTGCAAGGTAGTTTGGCTCACCTTTACTAAAGCAACCTGTGATATGTACAGTTAATAATAAAAGAAATCCAATCCTCATATTGAAAAATAGTTCAGAGCAATATATATATAACATTGGAAAATAAGGAAAATAAATAATGTCTTGCAACTTTAAGTCTTTATTTTCGGACCGCCTTAAAATAGTTACGTAAGTTCAGGACAAATATACAGTTTATAAAAGCAAGTCTTACTTCTGTTGTCCACGTTGTGAACGATGTGGAAGTCGTGCTCCACCGTGGTGCTGTGCGCGCCGCTCACCCGGCAGGAGCTCAGCAGCAGCGGCAGCAGCAGCAGCGCAGCTCCGGGGAGCCAGCGGCTCAGCAGGAGGCAGAGCCGGACGTCACCAGCCGCTCTGCCGGCCAGCATGCTGAGGAGTCGGTCAGAACCCACCGGTGGAGGATCGCTGGAGTCTTGGGGAAGGAGGGGAGGGAGCCAGCAACAGACTGCTACTAAACACATTAGGACGGAGCTTCATGAGGAAATAGTGATAAGAAATGTACGAAAGGAGGACAAAGACTTTGAAAACAGTATCAACAGTATCAGGATGTAAGAGTCCTGCCAGCAATCATCACCCTCTTATGATAATGGCCCATGACATATTTAAAAAAAAAGTTTTTTAAAAAGTATATAATAAAAGTATATAAACTGGCAAACACGTCCTTACCTGAACTTGGAGAAGCTGAGGTCAGCTGCAGAGGTCTGAAGTTGTTATTGCTGAGCAGGTGTGCTCCAGCTTATAAGTCCCTGCAGCTCATGTGGTCGTTGGATGATGAATCAAGCACGTCAGTCTCCCACAGAGATCCCAGACTGCATCACCACCTCCCCTCTTCCCACTCCTTGAACCTGTTTGAAAAAGGGAGCTGCGTTTTTGGAGTTTACCTGAAGTCTGTCACGCAGCAGAGCCATCCATCACCAGGTCACTGACATTCAGACAACTTTAAATTAGAGAACATGGGGAAGACCCACCACCTAAAGTAGACCTGTCAGATAGTGACCCAGAACTGTGGTGGGTGGTTTTTCATGAGCCTTTCATCAATCAGTTTGATTGCAAGGAGCAGGGAAGGACACACACAAAAAGCCAAGCTTAGGAGGTCGTTTTATCATGTTTTATTTTCAAGGACACAGTCTGACAGAGTGTTAATGTGCATACCAAACTAACCCTAATGAGACACAGGAAAAAGGACCCTACTCATGTATTCACACCTTTGGGCCTGGAAGCGTCCATGAAAGGTGAAATGTGACACTGCATCTTGAAGTACAACCACTGAACTGAATTTATCAGCACTGATGTGCGTTAATACAGTTGAACTATACATCAATATTCCTTGGCAACCTTCCCTCCTCAGATTAGAGGAGCAGTAATTTGGAGCTCAGGTGGTCTAATACCCACAGCCTGTGGCAGAGCACAGAAAGGCTAGAAAATGATTTGTCCTGTTTGTTTCAACCTGTGAAGACTTTGGTAACCAGTAAAAATAGTTGTGATAAGAATTGATAGCTCTGTGCAGTATGAATATATGTATACAGTATATACACGCACATATAATGCATCAATGTCATATAGTACTTTTATAGACACTCAAAGACACTTTACATTGGATTATTCATTCACTCCACATTCATACCCTGAAACTAAACTAAATGGCCTCATGTTTTCTTCACGTGAGCAGCACTATGAGTCATTCCTTCAACCCTTCATCTGGATCAACATTGTTTTTTTTTTGAAGATGTGTGTCCCTCTAACACTGCCTCAGAAACATCTGCCTCTTCCTCTTAACAGTACAAACATCACAGACTCCTCATCAGCGCCTGACTGAAAGGGATCGTGTCGCCTTTGTCATCAGGGTTTCTGAGAGATGACTGCGGCAGTGGGTGGGGGTACGGTGGGATAGCGAGAATCATAACTGCAATGTGGCACTATTGTTGTTCGGGCCAGGAGGGCTGTGACGTTCTGCTGCTGAGGAATGTGCTATCGATCGAGGAAGCCCTGCGAGCAGAGTGATTAAGAGCTTGACCCAGCTGAGCTTTGTGGTCTTAATTATTCCCCGTACGTGCTACAGTATATTTTGTTAACTGCCTCACAGTTCGTGACCTACAGAATGTGTGGGCTGGTGCGTCGGTTAACCATGTTTTGTTCTTCCTCTTAAAATAAGGTTTGGGAGGAAATGATCGATGGGGAATTTCCTTAAACGGATTTCTGTCCCACATGTGAACATATCTTCAAATATTTGTCAGACATGAATGAGAGCAATACAAGCGTCGGAGTGTATCACAGTGTTTGTTGACCTGTCAGAGGCCTAAAGGATAGGAAGGTTCACATCCCAAGAAACATTACGCAAACGGTCAAACTGTAAAATCATGTCTTATTATAGACTTTTAGAGCATCTAAACTGTGAACAGAGTTGTGTTTTAATGTCAAATAAATGTTTGAGTTTGTTTGTTCTAGCTATTCCACATTAGCGCTATGAGAGCTCCCAGACTATTGATCGGTGGCTTCTTTTCACATCAAATGTGCTTCTCACAGAGGTCCAGTGGCCTAATGGACAAGGCATCAGCCTCCGGAGCTGGGGATTGTGGGTTCAAGTCCCACCTGGATCGTTAAAATTGTTAGTAAGCCAAATGAACAGGAGTTTACTTTACTCCACAAAATATGACTGTTGCCCAGAATTATGTTCCCAATGTGCAAACTCCCTTTATAACCACAGAAACTACTGCAAATGTGGTGTCATATGTCAAACAAGTCAGCAAAAGTTCAGAAGCAGCTGATAAATGATAGCTGTGGAAAAAAATGTCCACAACCTATTTTATTTCGGGAATGTAATTTATATTTCCCATAATCAGGATGCATTGCTGTCCCCTTGTGGTCTGACATCTTCCTCTGCAAACATAAATTGAATTAAGCCTAGGGCACAAAGAGAATATCTGTTATGAATGCCACAGCATCATGTCCCCAAACAAACAATTGTTTGTAATTGTGTGTGTGTGTGTGTGTGTGTGTGTGTTTCATATATTATTGCTGACCTGGTATTAATGTTTGTTCTTTGAGCCAATTAGTCAATAAAATGGTTCATTGACAGTGTGGCTGTACACACCCCGATACAGTAGATGGCGATACATATCATTTTTACAAATTTGTGTGCCGCTATTTAACATAGAAGTAGAAGACGACGAGGAAGAAGAAGAAGCAGAAAAACAACAACACGAAGAAGATTGACGTCAGAAATAGAACTAGCAGATTGTTAGAAACTATTGTTGACTGAGAAAAGGAAACGTCTGCTCCTCCTAAGGACAAATCTGCAGGAAAAAGCGGAAGAGGAGACATGTCGAAGCTGATATTTTACGGAAGTGATTGCAGTTAGTTGACTGCGCACTGTTTGTTAGTACCCTGCGACAACAACAGTATGCTACTAATATTGTAAGAAGAGGACGAGGCAAACGAGGAGGTTCGACAGTCCGGACCCGTGTTCGTGTTCACTTCCTCCATGACACTGTTGTAGGATGTCGCTGAGTTCGGGCGGTTGGACTCCCACCGCGGGTCTCACGGCGGAGACGCCCGCCGCTCTGCCCGGCCACTATGCGGTGTCACAGCCCGGCTGTCAGACGGTCCTCATGTCAGTTCGGGTGTCGGTTTGCCATTCTGGCATTAGGCCGCTTTGTCTTCCGGGAGCGAGTGACGAGTCACTACGCCTGCAGCTCAGTATGGACCCGGGGAAGTCCGGGGAATTCCGGCTGTCTATGCGGGACAACAGCGGGGCTGTCAGGAGCGTGGTGAGTCCACCGGAAGCCGTCCTTCCACAGTAGTATTACCAAACTACTGTATTATTGGGGTATTTTATGTTGTGTTTACCAAACAAGTATGTCTTTAGAATAATTTATATCTTCGCTAATAGCAACAATTAAGAAACTAACATGTTGGATTTGGCATTGCACAGTGCAATTTCTACGTTACATTTTATGGTCGATGTGGTCACATGCAGTGAGTGACATTCTTGTCGTGAGTATGTCAATGATGACATTTGTCCATCTACTGCAGACCTACAAAGGCAACTGTATATTCATATCTATTACATAACAGAACAATTTGAGGTGCATCGGCTGTTCCTAAAGAAGGAAACTTGGACAAATGACGTCTGAGTCTGATTTGAAGCTTTGATAGCAAGCTGCCTTGTTGTGGTTTCATCGTACCTAGATGGAACCTACAACTCAAGTATAAGCACACATCAGTTTCCTTCCTCACGTTCTTCCTATCCTTCTCCTTAACGCTTCCTTTCTCCTCCAGAGCCTTGCCGAGTATGACTTAAGAGACATAAACTACAAGGTTAAGTCACCAAAGTGCCATGAACTGAGTCTGGTAGCGCCTCCACACGACTGCATCAGCTTCAACTTTCGCTGTGAGCAGGAGGCCCAAGAATGGGCCACTGTGGTGATGTCATCACTGAGAGAAGCCCAGAGAGGTCAGGCACTCCTCTGCTCAATACCTCCAGTATGATTTTACAATAAAATGTTGGTATTGAATACATATTTGTCTTTTGGTTGGGTAGATGTTGATGACCAGTGAATAAAAATATGCCGAGCAAAATGAGTATTGTTTTTGGTGAATCTGAATGTCCCTTCTCTTACCGTATGTTGAACAGCTGATTTTTGTATTAATTTTGTTGTATTATTAATACTTTTTCTGTTGTGATGTCTTATCAGCAGTCGCCCCTGAAGATAATGATGCACATTGTCCTCTTCCGCACAACAACGCTTTGCAACGCACAGGTTTGTGTGCAAATCGATCTTTTTTGCCAACACAAAATGTCATTGGAGTGTTTGGCTTGGATGCGATGTCATTGGTCTCAAAAGTATCTGACTAATTTGTGTTCCTTTGTTTATTCATTCATTCATCCATTGCATCATTGCTAGCCCCCTAGTGGTTGTTTGGAGGTACGACAGCAACCTCTGGCCGTCGGTTCACCTGCGCGGGCCTGTCTGTGTGCGTGTACGTATGTTTGCGTGTATCCATCCGTAGAAGAAACATGCATCGAGCTGACACGAGCCATAGAGGCAGGTGACCTCCAGGCTGCTTCTGTCTTTGCTGCTACACTTGCACGTCAGCATGCTGCCCTGAAGATCCAACCGTCTGCCAGAGCCTATGAAGACACTGAAATCAAGTAGGGATGAGCTATTTTTTTAAAATTAAATCCAACCCCTTTGATACGATTGTGTGTATTTAGCTGTTTAAAATTTGAGCGTATACCAGCATCGTTTCTTACATTGTGTCTTGTAGTTTGGCTGTCGTGGTCGAGGACTGTTTGTCGTCATGTTGTGTCACTGTGAAAGTTTCCCCACACATGACCACTGCAGCACTGAAACAGCAGGTGAGAATGTCTCTCCTCTTCATCTCATCGCACTGCTGATTGCCTTTCATCACCAGTCACAGTGATGTTTTCCCCCCCACAGATGTTCCTCGAGTACGGCTTTCACCCACGTGTACAGCGCTGGGTGATCGGCCAGTGCCTGTGTGCCAGCCAGCGCTCGCTCGCCTCATACGGTGTTCGTCAGGACGGCGACACGGCTTTCCTGTACCTCCTGTCAGCCCGTCACACTCGCCTGACACCTCAAGTCCTCCAGCAGGACCAGGAGAGCGTGCTTCTCCTGGGTTCTCCGTCTCAGTCTCTCCACAACCCTCCGCTCCCATCTACCTCTACGAATGGCACCTCATCACAAGATTGGAGACCCTACACCACCTTGCCTCCTCGGCTCAATATCAGCAGCAGCTCCGGTGAGTGAGGGCATTGAAATGTGTACATTCTATTACATTAGCGTGAACGTACAACACCACAGTACTGCTGAGCCATCTGACTTTACACTTCTGTCATTGTTTTCTTCTCAAATTACAGTTAGGTCTGACAGAGCAGACGTCACTGAGCTCAGGGACCTCATCAACCTTGAGATGCCTCAACTAAACGAAGCACTGAATCCAAACACAACTTACACCCAGGTAACAGACAGAACTTCTATGATTGTGTACAAGTTTTTAGAGCTGGTTTATCTCAGTTGGTTTTACTTTTTAAAGGACATTCCCCACCTGCGGTCACTGTGTGGAAGAGGTGGTTAAATGTTAGACAGTCTGGAATGTAGCTCATCCTTTGTTTATTTGCTTTAAGTATGTTTCCCTGAAAAGATGCTTGGAACAAACATGGTTCAGCAGTGTTTGTCTGTCCATCAGGGTTGGTCGTGCCCTTCCTGCACTTACATTAACAAACCGACACGACCCGGCTGTGAGATCTGCAGCACGAACCGCCCTGCGAACTACATCGTACCAGGAGGATACCGGCCCGACACGACTGAACTGAAACGGATCCAGCAGGAGAAGGAGGCCATTAGACAGTACCAGCAGGTAGGAACTCAAACACACCTTTACAGCTTTTACCTTTCAAGGCACCTGTGAGAAAATTCACGTAAGAACGAGTATGATCTTGTACATCCGCCGCAACTGGAACACACTGTAGGTTTGGGTGTTACAATCAGCTCATTAAGAGGGCAGCAGAGATCCTGCTCAGGCTTCAGTATCACAGCTGGACTGTTTATTCATATAAAGACGCGCAGAACACCACTGAATGCTCTTCATGATGGTGAAGATGTTTTTTGCTCCCTGTCAAGTGCCAACTCTCCCAGGTTGTCAGATCTCAACTCAACTGGTGCATCAGGTTAACAGATGTGAATCCACCATGTATGTGGTACTCTTCATTCAAACTGAAACCATGTGGTGTTGTGAATTTTTCCTTTGGTGATTAATAAAACTATCTATCTAGGTGAACGCATGTAAAATGTAGAACAGACGTACCTTTTAGGAGCATTACACAACTAGGTTAAAACAGTATGTAGGGGTCACATAGTATTTGATACAACGCTGGAAACAGCTAAAACCTCAACTAAAAACGATGTGTTGTCTAGTAATTCATAATTCATCATTTTGTTTTACAGCTGTTTATCATTCTCAGTAATATTAGCCTCTCTTCTAATGTGCTAAAAGATGAATGAAATGAAATCACCAGGTTAAAATACAAAATGTATCAGCACCTCTCCTGAGAGTCACATTCCTGTTGTTCAACAGTAAAAATATAAAAATTCTAAATTCATGCATTTTGTTTTTGCAACATTTGCTATGTTTTCAAATTGATCAAAGTTGGAATGGCAGGCAAACATTAGACAAAGCTCTCTCAGGTTGACTCTCTTCTCTTCTCTCTCTGTTTTTTTGAAGGAGAAAGGGAGGAGAGAGGTGCTGAGGAGTGCAGGGGCTCAAAACAACTCACTGCTGTTTAACCTGGACCAGGACTACTGAGCACACACACACACACGCAGGCACAGACATTTTGTAGTACAGCCACGACAATGAGTCAGTTAATAGTAGTGAATGCAGAGAAAGTTTTAGTCTTAAAATGTTTTTCCATGTAAATGGAAAAACTGTCTAGACTTTATTAATAAATGTAATTCAATTAGAAATAGTATTTCCTTGCGGTACCAACACACACACACACACACACACACACTGTCTCTGGCTCTTTACACACTCACACACCCTGTTCTTACAAATGCAAGGAACCACTCCAATTTTAGATCCAGTGAATGCCATTAAGCCTATAAACATGTCAAATTAATGTTTCATAATAATGAAACAGCGTCATTTGTGTCACACAGTGTGTGTCCGTCTCCAGTGCTTATGTAAAACACCCGACACCAAAAAGAAAAAAAGTTGTTTCAGGACATTTCTGTCCTGTTGGACTTTAATGAAATGTCTTGACGAATGAAGAAAAGACGTTTGTGAACTGAATGTAATCATCGAGTTGTTTATGTTGCACTGACGTCTGGTGAATCGTCTGTCAAACAGAATAAACTATGCACTGTTCATAATGTCTATTGTGTTTGTCTGTGTGTGGTTATGCAGCGACATGTGAGGATCTTATCTTCAAATGCTTGATTTTGTTGGATGTGTGCTGCCCTGTACGCCAAAACCCGAAAGCACGTCGTATATCAAAAGTGAAACAAACTCAGTTTAAATCACTCCCTGTGTCAGGCCAAGGAAGAGGAACGCCAGGAGAATTTTGCCCAGCTGGTGTTGATGGACGGCCACGACTTGGTGCCGAACCCAGAGCCTTTGGAGTGTCGCATCTGCTATGTGGAGCTGCAACCGGGAGAGGGGGCGCTGCTTCGGGAGTGTCTCCACTGCTTCTGCAGGTGAGAAAAGGGGCCATTGGTCATGTCAGAGGAAGAAAAAAGGGTTGTTGCCCTCAATCAATGCATGAGTCTGATTTATTATCTGTAACGTTTGTGCAGAGAATGTCTGCGCTCAGTCATCATGCTGAGCGAGGAGCCGGAGGTGTCCTGTCCCTATAGTGACGACACCTATGCGTGTACTTGCTCCCTGCAGGAGAGGGAGATCAGAGCTGTGAGCAACACTGACAAACACTTCATATTCTCACAAAGTCGAGATTTGCAGACGTGAACAATCCATTATTGAGTGTGTCTGTGTCATTTTTGCTCGTTTCTTGTCCATTTGTCTGTGATCAGCTGGTTCCAGCAGAGGAGTACGAGCGCTGGCTGCAGAGAAGTCTGTCAGTGGCGGAGTCTCGATGCGAGGGCAGCTATCACTGTGCCACCGCTGACTGCCCAGGTTGGTGCGTGTACGAGGACACGGTCAACGTGTTCCACTGTCCCGTCTGCAGGAAACACAACTGCCTCATCTGCAAGGTATTAAATTTGTACAGAGAGTTTCTGTAGGATCCAGATAGTTTGTGACGCTGCTCGGCCGTGTGGGGGTCTTTGTGTCACCTCTTTCACAGATGTATTTCCCTTCACAGGCCATTCACGAGGGAATGAACTGCAAGCAATACCAAGATGATCTCGCAGCTCGCGCTATAAATGACTCGGCCGCGAGAAGGACGACACATCTGCTGAAGGTAAGATGTGGAAGAGAATGTGTTTGTTCGGCATAGCATAACGCGCTTCCTTTTGAGTGTTTATATCTCCTCCGTCTGTTTCACAAAAAGACTCTGGTGCAGTCAGGGGAGGCAATGCACTGTCCCCAGTGTGGCATCGTTGTTCAGAAGAGAGATGGATGTGATTGGCTGCGCTGCACTGTCTGTCACACTGAAATCTGCTGGGTGACCAGAGGACCCCGCTGGGGGCCAAAGGTAATCTTATTCTTTATAGCACCCTTGTTTTTCAATTCACAGATGAGCTCTGCTTTATGAAGGGATCATAGTAGATGGTTGAACGTGGTCGCCATGTGGTTGATGACCTTGGTTAGATTTGAAAAAAAAAAAAAAAAATCTCAAAGATTTACAGCTCACCTTGTGAGTGAATGACTCCTGTTTGCATAATAGTCTTTCTTCGTATTTCTCATTTCTGGTCTTTCCAAAGGGTCCTGGAGACACCAATGGAGGATGTCGCTGCAATGTCAACAGTCAGAAATGCCATCCAAAATGTCAAAACTGTCACTGAGAGGTTCACTTGTAGAAGGCAAATGAGATTCACAATATCATTTCAGTATAAACTATTCTCTTAAGAGGATAAATATACAGTGAGTTAAGCGAAAACAGAGGGGGCAGAATTCATTGTTACAGCTGCAGACATCTCAGTTTTCATTGCAGAATTCTAACCATCACGTGCTATCAGAAAATATGCATGATAGATGATTGTCAAGTGTGGTTAGAGATAGGCTTCTCTTGTATCGCATGTGATGCCTTGTGAAATGATTGCCCTGTAAATGTAGAACACACAAATATGGTGTTTTGGTAGATACATACCAGGGTGCGTTTAAAAAAAAAAAAACTTAAGTGGCCTTATTCTTGTGCACAAACATGTAGCAGGGATGACAGTTTTCTGGGAAGTCTGAGTGAATCTTTTTCTGTTCTTAATATGCAATATGCTGCATAGAGGTAGGTCAGACGGGTTTCTAGAGTCTATATTTGGTGTGTGTAGATGAGTCTGTGTGTGTGTGTGTGTGTGTGTGTCGATGTTTGCCCTGAGATCACAGACTTTTATTGACACCATTTAAAGAGTCTAATCAGAAAGTAGACATATTCTTTTTTATTTGTTGAGCAGTACAGCACCTGATTAAAGGTCATTTGAGTCTGGTGACAACAAGAAATGGTGTATTCATTGTTAACAGCAATACTGGAATATTCCTGCAAGAGACGGCACATTTAAACAGATGATGTGTAAAACAAAACTATTAAGGAAGTCATTGTTCATGACACGTGATGCATGGTAATTATCCAGCATACAAATGGAGTTTTCATGGTCTGTGAATGCTTCCTATCCCTGGGTAAGGTTTTAATACCCTGAACCATGAAAAACACTCAGTATCATCACCATCTACACACTCCACCTACAACTACGTCCTGTTGTGTGACCAGAGCTGATGCTCTGTTGTGCCTTAAAGGTCAATAAATTGCCTCTAAACTGGACTCTTTTCTGTTGTTCTTTTAGCTGACAGCCATTACAGTTTTCACACAGTATTTGACTTAGAATGAAACTTGCTCCTGGAGCAGGCGCATCTCTGCATGGAAACTGGAGCAGGTTGATTTTCATCTGAGTGGCAGACGAGGCCGGCATGATGGATGCAGCTGAGTTGTCCACTGTACTGAGGGCTGAGGTGTTCGGTCTGAATACAATCTCTGCCATGAATCTTACAGGAACTACAATCCTGTGTTTTTGAAAATTGTTTTTGTGTTTTGTTGTGTTGAAAAAGTTTTTGTTTTTAAACAATAATTCAATTGTTCAACATTGCTTTTTACAGTTGCCTGAGTGGAATTTACAAACTGCACAAAAATGTAGTATATTGGTACTACACATTACAGTTGCATACCTATCTTTCACATTAGTACTGCTGTATAAATAAGAGTAAAACATGTAATTTACAGCTATTTGTCAGTTTCCATCATAGATTTTTGCACAAAATGCACATGAAGCAAGATCGTAAATACAGACAGGACGAAAGACAAATGTGTTATAACATGTCTACAATTAGAAAACGTCATGTTTGGGAATGTAATGAGGACAATTGGTTTTATTGAGTCAAATGGGTTCAACTTTAATACATTTTCTTCACTTAATTAATATCTGTGAGTAAACCAGAAGCCATGGAATCCCTCCGCTGGCTGAATTCTTTCTTGTATCGAAGGATTAATTTGAAAAATTTGCTCCGACTTCTCCAATGTATTAGCAAGAATGTAGCTAGCGGAAATGCTTTCGCTCCTCTTTCAAAATAAAACCGCGCGTGGAGTGGTGGGTGAAGGGGAGGGCTCTGAAACATAAGTTGGACGCCGGAAATGTGTTTATATCGCTTGGAAGGGCAAAGAAGAGACCGACACCTGGTCGTCACAGACTGTGGCAGAAGACGGCAGACAGGTGAGCGATCATCGATCATTGATCATCGATCATCGATCGTGTCTGAATTGATCTCTGCGTGCCGAGCGATCCGTGTCGTGCTCGACCGTGCACCAAAGAACTCCTTTAAATACCACACACGACTTCAGTCTTGCACGATCCGTGGTGTGTGTTCGTGTGACGTGGTGCTGTCGTGTCCGTTTGTCCTGCACACTCCTGTAACGGCAGCTCGTGACCGCATCACCTGGACAGGTCATCTCGTTCATCTACAAACAGATGAACTTTAGGTGTTTTGCAAAATAAAGAGCATGGACGTGAAATGAGCAGAAATACCAGGATGTTGATTAAGAAAAGCATTGTTTGGTTTTCTGAGGCTGAAAGCAGGTTAGAGAAACAAAAGAAATGTAATGAATTCAGACAGACAATCTCTCCCCCCACCCCCTCCCTTCAATAGGTATTTCTTAACCTTATCAGCAGTGAGAGGAAATACCTGATATGTGCCTCTGTCTTACCTTCTCTGACCTCAGTCAGTCACAGGCGGGCCCTTCTTTCTCCTCACTATGGCCGAGACGAAAGGGAAATTTGACTTTGCCATTGACCGGGGGGGCACCTTTACTGATGTGTTTGCCCGGCTGCCTGATGGCCGAGAGAGAGTGTTGAAGCTGCTGTCCCGTGACCCCCAGAACTACAATGATGCTCCTACCGAGGGGATCCGCAGAGTCCTGGAGGAGGTAACCTGAAGGATAAAATACAACATACTCAAGGACACCAGGTGTCCGTAGCATGAAGGGAAAAAAAGCTAGAAACTCACTTTATACTTGTTTGTGGTCTGCCAAAGGAAAGACAGTGTGACTGGACTTTTCACATTCTTCCAGATGTTATTACTGCTTTGCTGTCTAATGGTGAGATAATGTTTTTTTTTCAAAAGTCCAGGCAACACAAGCTATGGAAACATGGAGGGTCTTACGTTATCATGTTAATCTGTTCTCACATTTCCCCTGATTATGACATATATGCATGTTTTCGCATAATTCTTGACAGGAAACCGGCCGAGCTTTTCCTCGGGAGCAGCCGCTGGACACCTCGTTGATTGGCTGGATCAGAATGGGCACGACGGTGGCGACCAATGCGCTGCTGGAGAGAGACGGCGAAAGGACTGCGCTCCTGGTCACGAAGGGGTTCAAAGACCTGCTCCACATTGGCACTCAGGCCCGGCCGAAGCTGTTTGATTTGGTTCGTCGGGCTCATATTCGTTCGCATATATACGTTCATAAAGCAAGTACCGCGACAAATAAGAGAGACACTGATTTTGACAAATAAACACCAGGCCCATAGAAAGAATTGTTATCTCAGTCATTAAGAGTGGGGGCAGGTCTTAGAGTTTGTCCTCTGACTCTGCGCCATCAATCATTATCTACCAAGTCAGGAATGCAGCAGAAGAATAGTAAAATCATAATAAACAGAATGAGCAGTATTCCCCCATAAACTCCCACAGGAGTCCACGTCATCAGGATACATCTGTACGAAAAGGACATTTGTCAGGTTCACACTCATCAACTTACAGTACGTTATCTTCCGTCTTATCGCATGCTGTTAGTCCGAAGATTCTCTTGAGTGCAGCGGCTATACGTTTCACAACCTGTTATGTAATTCCATGTGTTTGTGTCCACACAGGAGGTGTCGGTGCCTGACGTGCTCTACGAGGAGGTGATAGAGGTGGATGAGCGAGTTGTCCTCAGGCAGGATGGCTGCCAGCTGCCCAGGAAGGAGCCCAGACGTACTGTCACAGGTGTGATACGGGACTCCAAACTATCCACACTTTGTACTTTTCTAAGTGGTGTGACATGTGTGGTTGATAGATTTGTCCGAATGCTTGAGATGATCTCAGATAAAAGCTTCTGTGTGTGTGTGTGTGTGTCTGCGCGCGCGCTGGTTGTCCTCAGGCAGCACTGGAGACTCTCTGGAGGTGTGGAGGGAGCTGGATCTGGAGCGTGTGGAGAAAGAGCTGAGAGGGGTTCTGTCTCGAGGGATCAGCAGTCTGGCTGTCCTACTGCTGCACTCCTACACGTCAGTGCTGCTCATGTTTGTCAGTCCCATCTCCTAGATCATCTGAGATGAGATTATTAGATCATTTGGAGTTTGCATGCTCTGCCCGTGTCAGCGTGGGCTCTCTCCGGGTTCTCCATCTTCCTCCCACTTCCAAAAGCATGCTGAGGTTAATTGGTCGCTGTAAATCGCCCGTAGGTGTGAACGTGTGTGTGAATGGTCGTCTGTCCTTGGACCATGACAGCTGGGATCAGCTCCAGCACAACCATGACCCGTGACCGGAGCGGGCGGGAAAAGATGAATGAATGAATTGTTAATAATATTATTGCCACGTTTTTCTCACATTTAACTGCAGGTCGCAAAAAACAATAAAAAAAATAATTCCAAAACTCGACATTAGCATTCACACATAAACTCACACATACATATATGTATCATATGTAAACTGCAATACCAAGTACAGTTAAAGTTCATCTCTCTCTCTCTCTCTCTGTGTGTATAAACACTCTTGTTTACAGGGAGAGAGGTCAGTGAAGTCACATGCTCACTTTGTGACCACAGCAGTGAAACGGAACAAGAGCTCCTAATTCCTGTCACACATCTCTTTCTCCCTCTGGCAGGTGGTCTGAGCATGAGAAAGCGGTCGGCGCCCTGGCGCGTCGCCTGGGCTTCACCCAGGTGTCTCTGTCCAGTGAGGTCATGCCCATGGTGCGGGCTGTTCCTCGGGGTTACACTGTGTGTGCCGACGCGTACCTCACGCCCAAAATCCGTCAGTATTTAAAAGGCTTCACCTCTGGATTCAAGGGTGGGCTGAAGGTGTGTTTCTGTGTCTGAACTGACAGATGTTTAGATGGATGACTGATTCCGACATGTTTAAAATGACGACAGAAGCGGTTCTGTATTGTGTTGCTTCAGCGTCTTAATTGAGAAATCAATGGAAATGAATGTGGACATGTATGTGATCTTTGCCCCCAGGGTGTGGACGTCCTGTTCATGCAGTCAGACGGTGGTCTGACTCCCATGCAGCAGTTCTGTGGTTCTAGGGCCGTTCTGTCCGGCCCAGCGGGTGGAGTAGTGGGATACGCCATCACCTCCTACAGCCAGATGGAGAAAAAAGCCGTGATTGGCTTTGACATGGGGGGTGAGTTGAGAAGTTATGTCCCTTTTTCACTATATGGTTCTAGCTCGACTCAACTCTGTTTTTTTTTTTGTTTTTTTTTTGCATTTCCGTTGGGGAGTTGACACTAAAACATGAGATGTACAGACTGCTGGCCTCTGATTGGTCAGAGATAGAGAGGGATGTCCCAAGCACAAGCGCCCAAACAAGAACCGAGTGGAATTTTTACATATCGCAGCAACCCGTCTTTAGTCCTCGTCTCAGCCTTATTTCACATGGCTGATGTGCGTGAAGAACACACAGTGGTGCATCAACAAAGTCCAGATGTTTCTGTGTTTGGTGTCTGGTGAGAACTTTTACAAAGAGACCTGCAGTGTGAAAGTTTCATCTCTGCCATCGTGTCCTCCTCTGTCTCTGCTCCGTCTGAGACAAAAATCCACAAACTGAGCAGCATGTTCACCATCTCCTCCATGTCCCACGTATGTCTTTGTGTTGCTGACACGGCACACACATCGAGGAAAATTATATTAATTCGTTTTCTGTAAAGTGAGTATTTGTCTTCCCCCACAGGAACATCCACAGATGTAAGTCGGTATGCTGGCCAGTACGAACATGTGTTTGAGGCTACCACAGCTGGAGTCACCCTGCAAGCACCTCAGCTGGACATCAACACTGTGGCCGCAGGCGGGGGGTCACGACTCTTTTTCAGGTTTGTTTGGCATCTTAAGCCCATTTACTCACCGACGGCATGAGTGACTATTAAGCACACCAGAGATCTGATGTGCTCACGTGGACTCACTGTGAGCTCATTATCAGATCAGAGGTGAATGTAGAAACAAGTAAAAGCCTCACAGACGTGTTATAGGTTAAATACACAAATCTGCCATAACACAGACTCATGTGTAACTTTGTACAAAATTCAGAAATGTATTTTATATTGTCATACTTGTTTTGTTTTTATTGAAATTTCCCACCAACTATCTAGACTCAGATAGTACACACATTGTTTTTCCAGTTCTCCCGACTTGTTTGAAGTATTTAATGCTGTTTCTCATGTCCAGTAAACTCATCTTTGCTCTAACTTTCTTCAGATCAGGGATGTTTGTGGTTGGACCAGAGTCTGCAGGTGCACATCCAGGACCGGCCTGCTATAGAAAAGGTATGACTACTACTACTGCTGCTGCCTCAACATCACAGTTTGACCTTTTTTTTTTTGAATTTCGAGGGCTGTCACTCTCAGTGTAGCGATCTCCTCTGCCTCTTTATATGAAAAATAATCTAAATAAAACGACATAAGGCTGAAACCTCAATTGAAGAGTGTTGTTTGTGCACAGAACCATGATAAAAGGAAATGGATTGCGTGCTGTGTTTTCCCAGGTGGCCCTCTCACTGTGACTGATGCTAACTTAGCTTTGGGTCGCCTCCTCCCGTCCTTCTTCCCAAAGATCTTTGGGCCTGGTGAGAACGAACCCTTGTCCCTGGATGAGACCATGAAGCATTTCAACCGCCTCACCCAAGAGATTAACCTCTTCCTGTCTTCTAACCAAGTACAAACACTAAAGTTTTATATCGTGCTGTTAGATTATTCAAAATTTGAATTGTGTTAAAAGTTCTGTGATTGTGTTTTACGTACAGGCTGGTGCAAAGGTCGCCCCCCATTCACACAGCAGCGTGTTGCCAGTCAGCCAAACAGAGATGAGCGTGGAAGAGGTCGCCATGGGATTCATCCGCGTTGCTAATGAGGCAATGTGCCGGCCAATCAGAGCTCTGACACAGGTTCGTTTCCTGCTGCACTCTGAACCTTAGGAATTAGGACCCATTCTCAGCACGAGCTAGGCGGACAAATTCATTCATTCATTCATTCATCTTATTACGGTTACGGGTTGCGGTTGTCAGATCTTTGCAATTAATGATTTGTCTGTGTCTGTCCATCTCCTACGTCACAGGCAAAGGGCCATGACACTTCTCAGCACGTGTTGGCGTGTTTCGGGGGTGCTGGTGGCCAACATGCCTGTGCTATTGCCCGAGCTCTGGGGATGAAGACTGTTTTTATACATAAGTAGGGGACATACATTATGTTTTTGTCTTTAATACTGCTATATTTAATCACTAATGTGATGATGCATTACCCATAAAAATGTGGCGTTTAGAAATGCCGTACGGAGCTGTGTTTGTACGTGTTTCAGGTACAGCGGCGTGCTGTCTGCCTACGGACTGGCTCTAGCCGACATGGTAGAAGAGGTGCAGGAGCCGTGCTCGCTGCAGTACGATCATCACTCGTTCCCGGAGCTCGACCGGCGGGTGGCGCAGCTCTCGAAGCGCTGCAGTGACACTCTGTGTGCGCGCGCTTTCAGCAGGTCGGCGGTGATCAAAAGTCACATTGTTTATCTCTCGAAACATACAAACAACATCACATCTGAGCAGCTCTTGGTTTCTTTTTCTGTCAGCGGCCAGATAACCACTGAGGTCTTCCTCCACCTGCGTTACGAGGGCACTGACTGCGCACTCATGGTCACCGCTGCTGGTTTCCCCAGCAACGCTCAGACCTGTCGAGCCGGCGACTTCCGCAGCGCCTTCACGAAGAGGTCAAATTTATGCTCCGTCACTGATGTATTCACTTTTCTGACTGCTCCTCCGTTTCCCTCTCTCCAGGTATTTGAAGGAGTTTGGATTCACCATCCCGGACCGGCCCATCATGGTGGATGACATCAGAGTGAGGGGCTGCGGCAAATCTGGTATTAGCTCCGCGTACCAAGCAAAGATGGGACGCGGACGGGCCAAACCTGTCACGGTAAACACGCTCCCCCACAGAACACACACACAACTGAAAATACTGTGTACACTTCCACTCTCTCTCCCTCTGTCCATCTCTGTTGAAAAGTTACTGTATGTGTTCTTTGTTGTGCTCCATAGGTGACTAAATGTTATTTTGAGGGTGGTTACCTTGACACTGGTGTGTATCTGTGGGAGGAGCTGCCATGTGGACACAGCATCCAGGGACCAGCCATCATCATTGACAAGAACAGGCAAGAGTTTACATAGTGTTCAAACGACCTTAGAGGCTTCAGATGTGTCTTTTTAAATGAACTCAGTCCCTGTTGTCCTCCTAGAACCATCTGTGCTTGCATGACTGTGTGATGACGTATGTATTTCTTTCACCAGCACCATCCTGGTGGAGCCTTGTTGTGAGGCGTCTCTGACAGAAGGGGGCGACGTGTGCATAACTGTGGGTTCGGACCCTCACTGTGCCCTCGGCACAGAGCTCAACACCGTGCAGCTCTCCATCTTCTCCCACCGCTTCATGAGTATAGCAGGTCAGCAGATGTAACATGGGATGGAGAAACATTTTTTTTATCATTGTTTTCAGACGCGTTCCGGTGTTTATTGGCTCACTTACATCTGTTGCCCGTTTACAGAGCAGATGGGCAGAGTTCTCCAACGAACCTCCATCTCCACCAATATTAAGGAGCGCCTTGATTTCTCCTGTGCTGTGTTTGGTCCCGATGGTGGTCTGGTGTCCAACGCGCCTCACATCCCTGTCCACCTGGGTGCCATGCAGGAAACCGTTCAGTATCAGGTGAGGAAGGCCGTGCGAGAGTCTAAGATGAGCAACAAGTTACCAGTTAGTGTTGTTGTTAGTAATGTGGTTCTGTTTGTCCTCCTCTCTGTGCAGATCAGATCACTGGAGAACAATCTGGAAGAAGGGGATGTGATTCTGAGTAACCACCCGTGTGCCGGAGGCAGCCACCTCCCCGACCTCACAGTCATCACACCAGTCAGTCAGGTTTTCTCCATCTTTCTCCTAAATATCAGTCTTTTATTTTAACTTTGTCTCCTCTGCTGCCACTCTCCTTCTTTTCCTCCTCCCCCAGGTGTTTAGAAAAGGGGTGAAGGGTCCAGTTTTCTTTGTAGCCAGCAGGGGGCACCATGCTGACATTGGGGGCATCACTCCAGGCTCCATGCCGCCACATTCCACATCCCTTCAGCAGGAGGGCGCTGTCTTCATTTCCTTTAAACTTGTCACTGGTGGAGTCTTCCAGGAAAAGGGTGAGAGGGTTCGGGAGGAGGGAGGATCACTGCAGCACTTCAGAGTTGTTTGGAAATGGTTATTAAATATGATATAAATAACACAACAGCTCAGAATCTGAATAAGAGTCAGAATCTGGTTTTATTGCCAAGCACACAAGAAGAATTAGCCTTAGTGTTAAGGTACAAACGGTGAACAAAGAATAAATATAAGAAAATAAATATGTATATGTTACAGATAATGTGAAAAAAACATGTAATAGGCAAACTACCTGGATTTTCGGGTTATGTGTAAATAACCCAGGTAATTTGCATATTACCAGTTTTTTTCACATTACACATAACATATATAAAAGGATTAAAAAAACAATTAAGATTAAAAAAAACACTGCATAAAATAAATTATATTCATCATGACATACACTATTTTTATTTGATTACGGCACAGTACAATCTTTTTTTTCTTTTTATAATCTATTTAATTCCATTCTTAACTTTTTGTAATTGCTGTATTTCTTTCTATCGTATATTTCCACTCTCGGTTGGAGCTGCTGTGAAAAACCTTTTTTTTTTTTTTTTTATTCTGATAATGCGTTTCTATCTGACCCTCTTTCCCGCTCATCAGCTGTAACTGAAGCTCTCATGGCTCCGGCCCAGTACCCAGACTCCTCTGGGACACGTAATCTCCACGACAACCTGTCGGACCTGCGGGCTCAGGTCGCGGCCAATCAGAGAGGTAGCCAGCTGGTGGGGGAGTTGATTGACGGCTATGGGCTGGCTGTGGTTCAGGCGTACATGGGGTACATCCAGGTAACTCAGACCGCTGGTGAGTCAATGTAAATCCTGCAGACGAGCCCAGACTTCATTTGACTTGTGTGCATCAGAGTAATGCGGAGCTGGCCGTGAGGGACATGCTGAGAGACTTTGCACGTCGTCGACGGCAACAGACAGGCTCTTTGGCGGTGGAGTCAGAGGATTTCATGGATGACGGGACGCCAATCAGACTGCGGGTGCAGATTAATGAGGAAGAGGTGAGCATGGGGACAAGTGATCCATAATGAACCACTCAACTTGAAAAACACTGAGAAACTTTGCAAATGTGCAGAGGATTCAAGTCGTTTAGAAATGTGACCACAGGTATTTTAATGTTTTCATCATAAAAAGGCGCCAAGACAATGGAATCAAGATGGAGGAGCACATTCAAGCCCACATGGCGATAAGAGATCAGGCGTCCGTTTAACATTGACATGTCAGATGTCTAACATCATGTACCACACCAGGGCAGCGCTGTGTTTGACTTCACCGGGACCGGCACAGAGGTGTGGGGGAACTGCAACGCTCCCCGGGCCATCACCCTCTCCGCTCTGATCTACTGCCTGCGCTGCATGGTGGGACAGGACATCCCCCTCAATCAGGTACACTGCTGTATCCAGGATGTGTCAGGGTGTGTTGAGGTGTGTTGAACGTGTGACAGCAGCTCAGAAACTGAAGGTTGCTCAATAACTGATGAGCATCTCTGGAACCGATTTGATATTAGTGTGAGACGTGAATGAGTAAATTGCTGAAACATTAGATAACGCTTCCAAAGAACTTCATTTCTTTCAGATGTTCTATTTTTCTCCCCTCTATTCACATCCAGGGCTGTCTGGCACCAATCAAAGTCATCATTCCAACTGGCTCGATCCTCCAGCCGTCCCAGAATGCAGCTGTGGTCGGAGGCAATGTGCTGACATCCCAAAGAGTTGTAGATGTCATTTTTAAAGCCTTTGAGGTGTGCGCCGCTTCTCAGGTAACTATGCCCTCATGTGTCCACCCAGTCCAGAACGTCCCCGCATGTGTCGCTGGATAAGTTCACCATGTTGACGCTGTCGCTGTTTAGGGCTGCATGAACAATGTTTCATTTGGCAGCGAGAGGGTCGGCTACTATGAGACGGTTGCCGGGGGAGCTGGGGCGGGTCCGGGCTGGAGTGGGAGAAGTGGAGTTCACAGTCATATGACCAACACCCGCATCACTGATCCAGAGATTCTGGAGAAGAGGTGAGACATGGACGGGGTCTCCAGCAAAATACGTCCTGCATACTCTGTTTACTATTGTCCAACGCATTATGTTTTCAGAGGTCTGTAACCATGGTAACTATCTGTGTACAGTATAATAGAGGCGTAAAAAAATCGTACATATTGATTCTAAATATAATCTGGGTTTGACTGATGGCTGATCGTATGCCTGTTCAGGTATCCAGTGATTTTGGAGCAGTTCTCCCTGCGTCCCAGTTCAGGAGGGGCAGGAAAGTACTTCGGTGGAGACGGTGTGATCCGGAAGCTTTTGTTCAGGGACAAGGTGGTTCTGTCTGTACTGACCGAGAGGCGATCCACCCGCCCCTACGGACTGCAGGGTAAACCGCGTCCATGAGTCCTCCACCGCCACGTTCACGCAGCATGAAAGGAGACACTTTGATTTACACGATGTACTTGCTCTGTGCTGTCAGGGGGTGAAGATGGTGCCGCAGGGTTGAACCTGCTTCACAGAGCGGACGGAAGAGTTCTCAATCTCGGAGCCAAGACCAGCGTCAGCCTTCAGCCAGGGGTAAGAATGCTTCATGTGCACATCCTGAAAAACACAGAAAATACCCGTTAGTACAGTAGGAGTATGTTATTGTGGAGATGGCACCACTTTGTCATTCACATGTCTGACTTTACGAACGTTCTCATCGTTAACCGTGCATGGCTCCCCCTACAGGACATGTTCAGCCTCTACACCCCCGGAGGAGGCGGCTATGGGACAGAGGAGGAAACAAACGGAAAACCTCAGGCGAAGCGCCGACGCCTGAACGAGACCTTCACTGAGAGAGGCAGCGTCTTTGAATACCGCATGGCACAGGAAGGAGTTTGACAAGAGATGTTAGAAGTGAGGGAGACGCGATGGAAAGACATGGAGGTTTGTCATTAGACAATCCTTCTTTGAAGGAAAGGGGAAAGAAGTAGTCTACTGTGAGAAATAATGAGCACATTTAATTCAGCAAGAAGGTCTAGCCATGACGTACACAGTTCCCTGATACGCTCTCAGCTCAAGTCTGATCAGACTGTCTCACTTTGTGCTGAGACATTCAGTAGACATTGTCATCTTTTTGAGGGTTCATGCAAACAATACAATGACTTTACAGCACAGGCCAGGTGACAAACGCACCAAACACCTGTTTCTCATATGAATGTGATTTTCACGTGTTTGTTCAAGACTCTCTCAGTCTAACATGTTCACGGAATGTTTGTGAAGCAGCTGCTAACGCGTTTTAATGTGACACTTGAAGTATCCCTCTGTACTGTCGAGTTTTATTTCACCAGACAGATGAATAAAAAACATGTTGTGAGTGAACAGCAGTGTCAGGTGCTGATCTGTTGTGACGTGAATCTATCAAGGATCCATCTATCAGCATAATGGAGATTTATCTAGTGTTCTTGTACAGTTTTTTTTTTTTCAGTAGAGGAAATTTTCTTGTATATACAAGTTGTAGCTTGCAACCGCACATTGTGAAAAATTGCATATGCAAATGCACTTTGTGACTGGTCATACAAGTAAATTCATGAAGGAAGTGAATGGCTTAGTGTTGGGTGGGGGTGTCTCCTCCTCCCCTTTTATAGGGTAAGGAATGATCGTGGAGCATCGGAGGAAGGACGGTGAGGGAGTGCAGGCATGCGTAGGCAGCTGATAAAGAGATAGTGGCCACCGCTGTGGAAGCAGCAGGAGGTTGACGGCTGCTGGATTTTTGATGTAAATCAGACGACTGTGTTTGTGTGTGCTGCGAGCGCCGACGCAGAGGCCACGGGCTGCTGATCAAAGATAGTTTTCTCATTTATGACAATTCCTGCGGTAAAACCATCGGTCATACTGAGAGGATATAACACACACACCCCCACCCCCCCACACACACGTTGCTGCCTTGAACAATGTCCTATGACTAATCAGCTTGAGCCAGTCATGATCTGTTCTCTCATTATGAAAGTGAAACAGTGTGGACAGAAAACAAGTCTGAAAGCATTAAACGTTAACTTTTTGTGTGAAACAAACAGAACATGTTAGCCGTGTTGTATTTTTCCCGACCAGCACTGAAAATTCAGAACGTTAAATAGACAAATGATTTTCTCCAGTCAGAGGCAGTTCATCATACCAGGGGTCAACATGTTGAAGTTCCAACATCTCTGACACTCACTTGGCAAAGCACCCAACATTGGACCTTTTTCTGTCAGGCAGTGGTGGCTCCATGTTTCCAGACTGGACAAGCTCCTGGAGCTCGTTCCTGTCTCACTGCTAATGTAAATAACTCTTTTGGAACATCCGGGTCCCTTCACCAACCACTATTGTCTCAAACAAATATCTGAGGATGACACAAACACAGTAACACCTCCATCGTGCTCTTCATTGCTCCTGTTTGTGTCCAACTGGAAACCCAGTGAGAGCGAGTGTGTGTGCTTGAGAAGATGTTTCTCCAAGTCCTGGATAAGCAGCAAAGAACTAACAAACCATATGGATAAAGGTCCAGACTTTGAACAGCCATCACAATACACTAGACAAACCAGAAAGACTGCCAAATTTCATTTGTGCAGTTTCAATCAGTGTATTTAAAACCCTGAGCAAGACCATTAAAATAAACAGCTTTTTATTACCCTGTTCAGCACCTTCTTTTGACAATGTACAACAACACAGGAAAGTTGCAAAAAAAATAGAAAAAAAATAAACTGTCAGGGAAGGTTGTTGATATGTTTAAAGCCTTTAAAACTTTAATAGATGACCATAATGACATCAAAAGAGTGCAAAGAACCTGCAGCGCAAAGTCCACAGGAAACATGTTTTACAAATGGAGGTAGATACTGTTGGATTGTCTCCAGGCCCAACGACAAGCAAGCCACTCACAGTCAGACCCACTCTATGAATGAGGAATTTGGTTCTGTAGGACACAGCGGAAGGTGGAAGATTAAAGACAGGAACTCACTCTGAATATGAGCATCTCACCACATTATTCATGTTTCTGTCTTTATACGGAAATCACACCTCTATCTATAAATCAAACGTGTCATGTGAACGGATTTTTACAACACTGATGGGATGAAATTAAATATTTTATGTCATAAACTTTTTTTTTAATTTCCGATGTGCACCAGCTTCTCGATTCACATGACTGTACCATTCAGCAGCAACGAAAGGTAGACAACATACAAAACCAGTTTAAGAAAGGAAACTTACCAATAAAAACAGTGCAAATAAGACCGAGAGTGCAGGAACATACTTTGGCTGACAGGCTGAGGTAGATGCATGTTTGGTTGTATAGTTATCAAAGGTGAAACCAGGCCACAGTGACTTTTTTTTCACTCTCACAAAGCAAAAACCTGTATTCAAGCAAAAATAAAAACAAGAATCCATCTTATCGGGTACAGCCAACCTTCCTGAGCTAGCAGTAATGACTGGGACTGGATTCAGGAGGGCTCTGGATCGTGACCCTCTTCTCGTTCTTGTGTCAAAGTGATTTTGACGCTGTGCAAGTAAAGTGACAGTATGGGTCGGCGTGAGGGGAAGGAGTCAGTACGCCAGTCGTTCAGTACTGAGCGTACCTGCTTAGTGGCGACCCGTTCTGCAGCGTGTACTGACTGGGTGCTTGATGATGTGCGTGGGAGTTCTGATTGGCTGGTATTAACACATCAAAGACACTCTTATTTGGAGGCACTGATTGCAACATGTTGTCCAGGTCCATGATGAGAGGAGGGGCTTGGACAGAAACTCGCCCACTGGGAAGAATGGGCCAGTAGGCATGGCCGAGAAAGTGACCCGGAGTGACAGGAGAGCTCCCGTAGCCGTAAAGCGGCAGTCCACCATGTAGCGGCATCAGAGGCCCGCCGTTAAAACGCATGCTGGGTGGGGCCACAGCATTTGGGGGAGCATATTTGGCATAAGAGGTAGGCAGCTCCCATGGTGGAGCCACAGCTTCACGACGGGCTGATTTGTGCAGCGGTGGCCTGCAGTCTTCATAACCATCTGACCCTGCTTCGCCATCAGGAGGGACTCGTTTCCCCGACGCCCCTTTCCACTCTTCATCAGAGGAGGAGGAGGTGGATGCAGGGCTGGCAGAGCTGGCAGAAGCACTGCGGGCAGAGGAGGCATAGCGGGGTCGAGTAGGGGGTGAAAGGCGTTGGCGTTCAATCTCAGACCAGCAGTCCCGGATCCCTGCATCTTCACTCCCAGAGCCGATGGCAGGACGCAGGCTGTGCAACAGAGAGTCAATGGCAAAAGATGAGTCCAGCTTGGGTCGGAATAAGTCCTCTCGGGGTGGGGAGGGGTTCTTGGAGCCCACAGGAGGGAGGGGGGTCACGGGGTCAGGGGGTGGCTCAGACTCTGGCTTGTGTCCGTGTAGGATGTAGGGGGCCAGATCCTGAGCAAAGATTGTCTCGTCCTGGCGTGACACGGCCGTGTTCTGCCTCTTCAGGAGATCCAGAGGAACACGGCTGAGCTCCACAGCCCAGAAGTTCCCTTTACCCTGAGGCTTCCCAGGGTCTTTTAGCACCTGCAGATGGATGAACATAGGACAATGAATATTTTTGCCAGAAAAAACTTTTTGCTGATTAGCACTTGCAACCAGTTTGAAGTTTTCATCCATTCCAAGGCCGATAAGAGAATATTTCGAAGCAAACTCTGAGAGCACTTCAGCACAATGCAAAGAAAGCTGTGCCCCATGTGCCCTCCCCACCATCACACACACAAGAGTCAAACAACAATCATACAAACCTTAACAAAGCAGTCATAAGAGGAAAGGTTGTGTCGCACTGAATCCCGCCAGCCTTTGTAGTTCCCCTTGAAGAACGGGAAGAGAGCGCTGATCTCCTTGAGGATCTGGAAGCAAAAAACAAAAGTGAGTTTGATGCCATGGATGGAGGGAAGAACATGAATCATGCCATAATTCAGTGTAGGCAAACACAGCTGAGTGGACTGAGACGTGTCTGTCACAGACTTAACACAACATCACCATGTCCTGCATATCTAATCACTTTACAGATACTGATCAGTGTCTGGTTTCACCTTATCACAGCAAACCAAGAATGGCAGAGGTGGCAGCCACTCAAGTGTCATCAACTGGCTGCTGTTTTGTGTCACTTTATTAACAGTAAATACCCCGTCCGTGTTTTTGTCAAAACACTTAAATAAAGGTGTACTGTATATCCAGTGTTGCTATTTAAAGAGACTATAGATCTTTTTGTTTGTGAGATGTATGTTAAAAGGGGATGGCTGAGATGGGAAGAAGCAGCAGCAGCATCGTGCGTAAAACACACTGAGGGCAAGACATAAATCCGAACACACACACACACACACACACACACACAGGCAGCGTGGTTTTACCTCAGATAAAGTCAACTTCTTCTCCGGGGACCTCTGAATGACCATAGCAATCATTGCCAGATAGGAATATGGTGGTTTCGGGTACCGCTGGTAGTTCTTTTTCTTCCCACCGCTGCTGCTGCTCTTCTCCCGATCACTGTTCCACGACTCACCGGAGACGGTATCTTGCGTGAAGTTGCCAGCACTCGGATATGGTGGCGCTCTGGGTTTATCCATGAACGTCGTGGCACTGGCGGGGAGGTCGCGACGCGCTGTGGGCTTCTCGAAGCTCGGCGGGTGCCGGGGGACCATATGAGCCGAGTGGTGCGGCCGATGATGGGCTGACGAGCTGCGCGCTACACCGCTGCACGGAATTGTCTGCTGTGCATTTCTGCTGAAGTCAAGTTGATGGTCGTGATGTTCTCCAAGGTGGGAGAGACCGGGTGGTGCCAAGAGCCTCTGCTCCGACCAGTGCTTTGTCATGCTGATCAGCCCGGGGGGACGATCCGTCCGCACGTTCGGACAGGAGGAGGACAGAGAGGGGGGAGGGAGGTCGGTCCTTAACTTCTGGCAGACTGCTGGCTCCAGGCTGACTCTATTTGAAGAGCAAACAATTAACAGTTTCATGTAAATCCCGCTGCGTAATCGAGAAGAGAATGACGCCCTATCTGAGAGGAGAATGACTGATCACCCCGGGGGGGGGGCTGGGGAGGGTCTGTGTACGACGGAGAGAAAGACAGTAAACCTGTAAATAACCTTTATGATAATATCAGCACGCCTTTTACATCGCAG
>CAAKHB010007585.1:53317-96965 GCA_901007665.1 Aeoliscus strigatus | reverse complement strand
GGGGGGGCGAAGAATTTCGATCGAATCTGCATGCAATCAACAGATTTTGGGAAGCAATATACATCAGGAATCTCTAATAAAAAATCCTGTAACAACCAACAATTTGTTAGTTCCGAGTTGGAACGGTGAATATTTGGACCCAGAGTGAACTAAACTGAGGTTATTTTTGCCGCAAATAATACAAAATTAGAATATGCAGCTGAGGTTGTTTCATCCTTGACGGATTCAGTGACTGAAACAAACAGATTCATCACTGTGATGCTGGTATATTGCGCACCAGTCTGGGGTTGTTCAGCTCACTGCGTGCGTGCGTGCGTGTGTGTGTGTGTGTGTGTGTGTGTGTGTGTGTGTGTGTGTGTGTGTGTGTGTGTGTGTTGGGGGGGTTGTTCTCCGTGGCTGGGCAGGATCTCATTCACAGCTCACAGGCTAAGTTTCGGGAATGCACGTCTTTTGTCCCAGTTAACGTAGTGCTAATGTGCAAACTCTTGCTTCCCAGCAAGACAGTGAAAACAAGTTGGATTAGGAGAAACCCCACGGACAGCAGAAGACTGCTGCTTCCCAGTGGAGCTGCTTTGCATGTGAGGATCTACGGGGGCTATTCAACACCATTTGTGGGCTTTCTGGCGCTTACAAGCTGCGAAGTGTCGTGGGTGGGGAGGACATTCACACCTTGGACAGGAGAAATCGTGCTGTTGTTGGAAAACAAGATATATCCGAGTTATTTTACAAGGAATCAACAAAAGTATAACTTGTCTCAGTAATGAGCTCTGAAGTCCTTTCACTGGGACACATAATGGACATTTAACACCAGATAAGATAAAACTACTTCACTACTTCAATCCACTTCCCTTCCAAATCTTTGTAGAGACTTTTGACAGAAACTTCAAAATGTTGGATGATATTTTCAGATGCCACTTGAGTTTGACCTCATGAAAAATGCATTTATCCTCACCAGCCACCTTAAAAAAACCTCATGATTCAAATATTTATTGTTAAATGTCCAAGCAAACCTGGACCTCAGGCTCAAGCCTGAATCAGTGCAAACTTTCAGATTGTAGTTGATTTCTGTACAAGCCCCAGCAGTGTTTTCACTCATTCACAGAAACTGAACTTACCACCTTTGTCTGCAGCTTTAGTCATTTACATGCCAACATGTTTCCCAGGTCAGATGGTTTCCTTAACCTCCTTCACCTGCTGCAACTTGCCTCAGCGTTTTTCTTCTATTGTCATGTTCTGTTGCAGATGGAACGTATGTCCCCCTCTTGTGGTTTCACTCCAGACTCCATGAAATAAACAGAAGACAGGATGCAGTCAGGTGGATACAGTTTATTTCCTCTGTGCAATTAAACATGTCCAAACATGCACAATGATTTGCATTCCTTCTCATAGTGAAATTATCTGTGCAAAACACACTGATTTAAATACAGTTCGTCCACCTCTTCCTGTCTGCTGGAGTGCTTGGTAATAGGTTTTGTGTGGATTAGTGAGCTATGCATGAGATGAATGGGAAACCATATGAATGGAGAGTATCCAGAACAAGGCTGTTCACATAGGCTGATTGTGTCTGGACAAATCCCCTGTTGAAGCTGCACTGGGATACATCCTGATACTGAAATGAGAAATGAAGTTCACCCTTATCCGTGACACAAAGAGGAAAAGTTTTCTTTGTGCTGTCTTAGCTGCTTTCTTTTTTCCCCAGAAGGAATTATTGCTTATTACAATGTTGGCATGATACTGGAGATGAACTTAAATGTTTTTGTATGTATGTATGTCAGTCTCATTTGCAGCTATTTGTGAAACACAGCAGAATATGTTCTTTGGTTACATTCACCTAAATGACATGAGGAAAGAATTCACATGTTTTAGTAGAACTATGTATCCATTTCTATTTTCCCTTTCACATACAAATATTTAAGTTTGTTAAACACTGTAAAAGTGCTGCAGTATCTAATCATTGGAACCCGAGATAAAACTGTGGTTTAGGCTTTTGCGATGTTTCTTGGTCCAGATGAAGAAAATAAATGTGAAATCAGAATATCCAGTTATTATTTATATGCTTGTAATGCAAATGAGCATGTAAATGCACCTTTTACACTCAACAACTATACTTCTGTCACACCTGGTGTCTTGACTGGGTTTTACTGTGTGCACACTTAGATATACACAGCGTGTGTTAGGAGTCATCGCAGTTCTGCGTATAAAACTGTAAGTATCCTATCAGTAGGTAATACTTGTAAGCATTCTGACAGATAATACTAGAAGTATTCTGACAGATAATACTAAAAGTATTCTGACAGATAATACTGTAAGTATTCTATCAGTATAAAACTTTAAATATTCAGTATTATCAGTATTAAACAGTAAGTATCAATATACTAGCAGTGGATAACACTGTAAATATTCCATTAGAATAAGACTGTAAGTATTCTATCAGTGTATTTCTATCAGTGGAGCATTCTTTAAGTATTCAGTCAGTATATAGTAAGTATTCAACCCCCAGAGGATTGAACAGTAGCAGGCTTTGTCGCCCTCTAGCGGACGCTGTCATGCCGGAGGAGAGCGTGCAGGTCTGGTTGTTATGGTGAAGCATTTCCCCTGAGGGCCGTCCCTCTCCCTCTCCCTCTCCCTCTCTCCTTCTCTCCCTCTCCCTCTCTCCTTCTCTCCCTCGGTGCGGAAGCCGGCCGTCGCTGACTCGGTTCCAAAGCCGCAGACCTTCACAAGAGCACCACCACACACAGGCGACTCAACAGGTAGGATGCCCCCCACCATGGCGTCTCTGTTTTCGGTTGTTTCTCCTCACCCTGCCCGTTCTCAGGTCACCGCCGTCTGTTGAACTTTAACCGTTGAGTCACTTAGACACCGGTTCTACTTTGACTGTCGCCTTCAGGTGAAGTAAGCTAACCCAACCTAACCTGTTAGCGTGACAGTATTTGAAAAGAAAGTTGGCTTTGGCCCTGCGCCGGGTTTTCCCTCCTCTAATGCCGGAGCAGGCACACAGGCTCCGGTGTCTGGAGTTGACTTCACCTGCTCCAGGTGGTTAAATGAAGTGTAGCTGTTACCTGTGGACCGCTATGCTAGCTAATCTGCTGCTGTCATTAATCCTCAACGTGACCTGTGGCGTTTCTCTCCGCATTCACCCATTTACAGCCTCTTTATGAACTAATAGTTCCAGCGCAGCATATCACTCAACCTTTACCAGGTGGGGTACGTCAGCAGGGGGCAAAGTTTGGACAGCGGTGCAGCCATCAATCCACCAGCTAGTGTTTAAGCACGCAGCCAGGAATTACTGCTGTTTTCAAAGTCTTTATTTAATTAACAAACGCATAGACACGAGGGGAATGATTGTAAAAGCGGGTTCACATTTTGTTTTCAGTGAGATGAATCTAATGTTTTTGATGATTACTTCAATGATGGATTCATCTGACTATTTATTTTGTCTTGTAATCAATTCACTGCTGTATTATTTTAACAGGAGGCTGTTGTCAGATATATTAGCATTTTACTAATAATATTATTTGTGCTGCTTCTGAATGCAGAAATTCCCAGATAGTTTTCAAATGATCAGTCCTCTGCGTGTGTAAGGTTGATTCTTACACACGTTTGTTGTCACAGTCATGCTAATAGGTAATAGCATGCATTTTAGGTATACTTTTGGAAACCTTAAATACGTTCATTAAGTGATGGAAATAGGAAGTAAAGCTGTGAAATAAATGTTAGTTACGTCAAATTATGTTTCCCTGTCGATACCCACACCTACCGTAACTCCCAAACAGTTTTCACTGCTGCACCTGCACATCACATGGAAAACAGACTGGACAAATAAAATAGTCCATGTTAAGTTCTGCGAAATCCTGATGGACTTCTTTTGTCCTGGAGCGTAGGTGCAGTACATTGCTCTTGCATTGTGTCAAGGAAACTGTTAATCATTGAGTTTTACTGTAACTGAACCGTCACCTAAATCAACTCATATATTCTTATCAAGCAAGTTTTACCGGTCTTGATCTGCTGCTTAAAAACTGTGTTTTAACATGTTTGGTTAAATATTAGCAGGTTACACAATAGACGTCAACACGCGTTTGTATTCCTCTTGAGCACAGTGTAAGGGAACACACACTTAACAGTATGTCACTGTACTTACAGTAAATTTTATTGGAGGTCATGTTGAACCGTGTAACGCAAAGACGTCACAGTGTCAGTGGAGGCGATGGGCGGGCGTGTGTTTCTAATCCTCAGAGGTTTCACGCAGGTCTTAATGCTGCTGACACAGCTTTTTCATGTCCATATTTTTAGACAACAGACACACACACACACACACACACACACACACACACACACACACACACACTTCCTTATCTCTCTCCAACATCCTTCCTTGACATATTCTCCTCCTGCGTCCTCTTTGCCTCCATATCTTGTTCTCCAGAAAAATGCCATATGTGTGTCTTTTAATCTGTCTCTGACACACATAAGAACCCCCCCAGACCCCCCCTGCTACTCAGTGGTATTACTGAAATTGCTGAGTGATTATACAGAGCAGCTCAAACCTTAACACATGACAGGACTTAAAAAGTAGATCCCTTCCCCCTCTAGTTCGCAGTAATTCCCCTTTTCTTCATATGAGTTCTAAGGACCAGACAGAGCTTTTGGGTTTGTAATTAATCTATTCAATGAAATAATCATTCTCAAAATGTCCAACAATTGTTCCCCATAGAACTTTCTGCAGCAAAATGTCTTTTCATGTCCCATTTCATTCCTCAACAGTTGAACATGACAAAGGAAGTAGCACATCCTCACATTTAGAAAGTCATATTTGCTTATTATTATGAACACAGAATTTCCTTCCAACGAAGCAAAGTCACAGTTTCATGACACTGCGATGCAATTATGAGCTGTTTTTTTTTTGACTAGTGCTGCTAGTCAGGTGCAGTCATGTGAGAGATGAGGTGTTGGCAGCTGTTGCCCATGTTATGTCATTTTAATCTAATAAAACAATAACATGTAGCTTTTCTCTCGCAATTCAATGAGTCGACTGTTCGATGAGCGAGAGTGGCTTCTATTATGTTGAATGAAATTGTGTGGTGGCCTGATACTGACTGATGTGGTCAAAACAAACGGACTAAAAATAGAAAATGTTGGATTTTTTTGTGTGTAACTCGAAAAGGGGATATAATGTTACTGAGGCGACAAAATATAATTCACCCTTAGTTTGAATAACATTTTGTCTGGTTTTGAATATGATTGGAAATATTTGTGCTAATGTTTGCAACTCCACAAAATATGTGATGTTTTGTGGCATTTAGAATAAAATTCTACATACTGTATCACTTAAACAAGTATCTTTTTTCAGATTCGTTATATAATTCACCTCACTGCTTTTGCGTTAGTTGCAGAGTACCAGAATACAATGTTTCTGATTATTTGGCAGGTCACTTGGCATCATTCAGAGGATCATTCACGAATCATCAAGCTGCTTTGACTCAGCATTGTTTGTTTCACCAAACAGAAAGGTCTTACAGACCACATCCAATGGCTCACTGGGCTGCTGGAGGGACACAATGAATGTGCCATGTCGTTCCATCCATGACTGAAACATACCGCCAGTCTGTCTCTTCCCAACCTGGCCGGATTTTAAGGCCGTGCTGGCGTTTCAACTGTTCCTGTGAGTTCAGACCCACGTGGCATCAACCTCTGGATGAATGTGTGAGCTTCAGTGTGGCGTGTGTTCATAGAAGCCCATTCATTCCAGTTGTTGAATGAGAGTTAATGTTCCACTGCAGCTGCAGACGGCCCCTCCTGTTAAGTCATTAGGTGGGAGAAGTCAGACCTCCCCAAATGTCATACATATATTTAGGGTTATTTTTCCAAACACAAATAATAAGTATTTTTTTTATATATTTCTCAGTCTTCAGTCCCATCCACCAAGGCTCTCACTGAGTGCTGCCACCAACAAACAACCCTTTTTCATGTGTGCCGGGAGCTTCATTTGTCAGAGGCAAAGCCAACAAACAGAAGGTACTGCAGTCCCAGGTCAGTGCTGATGACAGGCTGTAGTTGTGACAGGATTTTAGTGGTACACAGAGTGTTAAGGGATAGTTCTGAAGGGCAAAGAAGAGAAAACCAGGTACAGATAAACACCAGTCTTTTTTACCTGAGTATTTCATCTACTGAATAATGTGTGATTAGATGCAGATCATAGTTCACTTATTTAGTTAGTTATTTATATGTATATGTTCTTGATTACTTTAAATCCTGTAAATCTGGGTCTCAAACATGGTGTTTTTTAGTATCTGACTTTTAAGCATTATTCTTGAACCTTTTATGAAAGCTAAATGTAGGGATCTGACCTTGGTTGCCTAGGTAACCCTCTTGCATCTATCTAATATTTTTCATTTCTCTGTCAACGGTGTTCAGCACACACTTGTCTACCATCTCTAGTCACAGAATTTTATTGTCTCCAGGGAGCTTTGAATAAGATATGTGCTGTAAAAGACTTATTCTCTATCTGTAAACCTGCTTCATATGTCGCCGTAGCTCGTCAGAGTCTGATATCATTCAGAGTCTGACTGAGCCTCTAGTCTCAACACTCTCATGCTGTGATAATATTCAGGCTGCTTCTTCTTTAAAAAACCAAACAAAACACAGTTTGTTTGGTTATACTCAAATCAAGGCCTTCAGCGGTTGTGTCCAGGAGACAAGTTGTGTTGCATTTCTGCAAGATGAACAATTCATGCACATCTGCGGAGTGGTGTGTGGGTAACGAGGATCTGAAACTGTGGAAGGTTTTATTTGTAAGTTTGATCTTTTATCTCGATTTTATCCATTTCAAATGTTAGCAAAGCTCATACACAGAGGGAAATCACCCTGTTTGATGGAAAAGGCAAGAATGGGTTTGGCAGTGTTGTGTGCCTCAGAATCAGATTCTTTGCATCAGGGTGTTGAAGTGGACCGATGTGTAATTGTGCACGATTCAACAGCTTTTCAGTTTCATGTTATGAACGTAATGAAGACGCCTAATTACTTTAGCACCCACTGTACCCGCCCAGTGATCCATCAAACGATCAAGGCTGAACCCTCGTCTAATATACCAGCATATCAGGCGGTCTAATCTACCTCAGCTAGCTGACACCATATCAAAGGGGTCTGCTGTGGACCGTTACCAAAGGCTTTTAGAAGCCTTGATGAAGCTGTTATCAGACGGAGCTTGAGTGACCACAGGTTGGTCAAACTGAATTGAAGGATTGTTATTGTCACGTCCTTTACGTACTTCTCTTATCAGACCACAATATTCTCATATACAGTGAGCTGCTCATATGCATTCAGGTGCACCAGTCGTTCTGGAAGAGGGTGGAGCCTCTGGAAAACCAGTTTCATTGTCCTGATGGCATGAGCTGTAATTGATGCTATAAAAATAGACTAATGGAGGACAATACATGTCACAGAACGCAGTCTGTGACTCTTGAGTCAGTATGTCTCTGACTGAGCACATCATCCTATTTACACAACATCCTAATTATCTCTGATTCTCACCAAGGCAGCTTCCATTGTTGCAGTGACAGTAATGATACAAAAACAACTTCTGGTCGGATGAACATGGGTCCATTGGTATTATAAATTAATGCAGCATCCATCCATGTTCCTGTCACTTAGTGTTGCCAGGTGTACAGTAGTTATAGTGAGTAGTTATAGTGTTTGTAGCAGTTACTGCTTCATATGTCATCGGTCGTGTGACTTTTTGCACATACCAGCGACAGGAAATAATAATCTACATTAATAATGGTGAGGATTGTTCATCATTTTTTTCTCAAAGGAAGGAACTCCTGACAATGTAGCGGTTGCACGTTATTCAAGTAATAGTTACTGATTTTGTGATTTTCAAATTACAAACCTTTGTGTCTTTCAATGTCATTTGAAACAAACAAATATTTGAAACCCATTTTACCAAGTGTGCTATTACAAAAGATCAATTTGGGGTTCTTGTTTCTGTATAAATATAACACAACAGAACAGATAACATTTATTGTTGGTAAAAACAGACACCTCAGTGGAATTAAATCAGTTTGGGGTCCAGTCGTGGTCTATGTAATGATGTGGTGGCTGCGGCCTCAGCTCTCTCCTCAGGCACTCTGCCTATCTGTGTGAGTGCCTCTAGTTGACCTTCCTCTCAGTGCTCATTGGCCTCAGTCTAAATAATAAATGACTTACCTAAAACAGCCCAGTGTGTGTGTGTGTGTGGGGGGCACATAGCTGGCCTGGGAAGTTACTGTAATGAGAGTAAACCTGCTGACTGACGTCGCCAATGTTTGAACTTGCACTGAAACCTGCAGCATACCAGCTATTTACCCGCCTTTCCCCAACATCCCTCTCTTCAGCCTTGCTTTGTGTGTATGCCAATGGCTGCAGAGTGTCAGGCTGCAGGGGGTGTCAATCATTAATGAAAAGCGTCCCACCATCTCAGGTTTCCTTGTGGAGAGGAGTGGGATAGGAGGGAGTAGAGCTGGAGTTCAGGGGTTAAAGATAACAGGATTAGGAGAGTAGTGTGCCGACATTGTAACGCACGTTCTCACTAACACCGAACTTTTCGCCCCTCTCTGCCCCTTCTCCTCTCTCTCTCTCTGCCCACAGTTGCAGCCTGAAGGACAAGTGACTGCTGCCAAAAAGTGCTTCAACAACTATGACAAGTAGACTTAGTCAAAGTCAACTTAATTGTCAAATATACCGTATAAATTGAAATTACAGACCCCTCAACACACGGTACGGATGGTACAAACAAGTACAAATAGTCTCCACTGACCATCAATGTTGTTCACTGTATGAACAGTCGAGAAGCTGGTGGATTCATAATGGATTCCTACAGACCGGTCTCTCCTTTGGATCTCAGACCTGGACACAGACACCACCAGCTTGGATTACAGGATAAAATGGAGCATCCAACCTCCATAGTAGTTTGACTTTGCTTTTTGAGGTTTATGTTTTTTCCCTCTGGTTACTTTCTGCTCGTGGATCCTTGGCTAAGTTCCCCACCAATGACATGGATGGGAGTTGGTTGCAGTCCAGAGCTTGGATAAGTTTATTTTGGACACCAGTGTCTCCCCTGTATTTCCCTGCCACAATAAGAATCTTCATCTGAAAGATGAGAAAGAGACATTGCAAAAGTTCTACGTGTTGCTTTTTCATGCAATCATGGAGATTTCCATCACATGACACCATGACAATTTCTCTTGATTTATTGCTCCTTTGGTCATTTTTCTACTTGTGATTTAAACTGCAGCATCTATTGGAGCGCTAAGTTCAAAGGCGCTAACACAGACCTGTTTGACCTGGAGGGTATTTGGAGGGATAACAGAAGCATATGAGGAACTTTGAAAGACTGAATTTTGGATTTAAAATCCGCCTGGATTAAGGAAAACAGTGACTGCTCATTGTGTTGTGGGTAGCATGGCAGCAGAACACGGCGAGCTGCTGGCGGAGATGTCCACTATTGGGCGTCTGAGTGCCACCGAGCGCCTGAAGCACGCGCAGAAGCGCCGCGCGCAACAGCTGAAGGCTTGGGCACAGATGGAGAAGGATGCAGCTCGAGGATCAAAGGCCAAAGCAGATAAGAAGAAGGGACGCACCACCAAAGTGACATTTCCCAGCGCTGTCACTCTGCTGGATGCAGCTGCACGGAATGACCTGGACGAGGGTCAGTAGAAACATACAGACACGAAAGAAAAGACATATTAGAGCTGAGGACTGTGAATATTAGTTCTACCTCGAAGGAGTTTCAAGACAAATTGTCACTTTATTTTATTTTTAGACACTCCTCACCCGGTATTAAACCCAAAGCACGGGTGGGGTATGGGTGTCAATCAGAGGAAGAGTCACATGCCTTTGAGACGTTGTGGAAAATGCTTTCCAGGTGGTTCGTGAGCAGTCATTTCTCTGTGTTTGTGCATCTTGCAGTCCGAGTGCTTCTTAACAGCGGTGTGAGCCCAGATCTGGTGAATGAGGATGGACTAACAGCCCTCCATCAGGTAGCACACCTCCATCCGTCTGTCTGCCGACATGTTAACCCACAACTTCACAAGTATGCTGTGTCTCAAATCACACACCTCTGTACTTAAACTGAGTATATGAGCACACAAGTGTGTTCACACTGAATGAGTATGCGAAAATGTAGTGTACTACGTGCACTCAAACAGACGGAAACTTGGATCGATGCACACTTTCCACACTCAACGGACGCCATCTTAGTGAGAAAACGTTCATGTTGTTATACAACACAACACACAACTCAATTGCTCATTTTATTGGGAATTGCGCTGTGAATGGACCAGACGGTTGCAGTTCGCCTTTATAAAACTAGTAGAAGAATGTCGCAATATGTACGTCATTTCCAGTAAGTACACAACGGCACTGTTTGATTTGAGACAGTATGACCCTGTCTAAATCTGCGCACTTCTCAACTAAGTACGTAGTAGGCATAGTACACTGCAAAGAAGTGTACTAAGGGAAGTCTGTGATTTGAAGACACAGGACTAGTTCTGCTGTTCTGGACTTCGACTTCTTCTCCAGCTTCCACGATGCAGGATGTGGTTTCCTTTAAGGATGCTGCTCCCAGAGAACTGTTTGCCTTTGTTTGGTCTCTGACTTCACTTAACCCTCATGCCATTTGTATTAACACACTGATTTATTCGTCCCCATTTAATTGTGGGAGTCCGACTTTCCGTCCGAAGGAGTGAAGCTTACATTCCTTTCTGGAACAGTTTGATTTAGAGGTGACACAGTTTGATTTCAGTGTTTTATTTGTCCAAATATTTAAAGACACACACACACCGTAACTACGCTGCAGTTGTTGTAACTAAGATGGACGTGTTTCTGTATGTGTCTGCATAATAAACCTGTCAAATTGTGAGAGCACAGAGGAGATCTTATAGAAGTCGACTCCATCCCTGCTCTGAAAACGTGATGTTTACACAGTCGAGAGCCGGGCCACTCATGCAAAGTAGTTTTCTCTCGTACTCGAGCCAGTGAATTAGTCACCATACATACCTGTCTCTGGCTAATTTGGAAATGTTTGTCCCTTCAGCGTGCGTTCTGTCTCCCTAATATGTTTGCTGTCATGCCAGTGCTGCATAGATGACTTTGTGGAAGTGGTGCAGTGCCTGCTGGACGCTGGTGCCTGTGTGAATGCCTGTGACAGTGAGCTGTGGACTCCTCTGCACGCTGCTGCCACCTGTGGACACACTGGGTTGGTGCAGCTCCTCATTCAGGCGTGAGTTAGTCCTTCTTTTTATTGACATTTTCCCCCAAAAGTAAGCATGTTCTATATCACAGCAGTAAAAACATCACACTGATTTGATCGGAAATCCTGCATCTCCTCTTGTCTGATAAATGTTTTGCATTCACACTGCAGGAGGTGTTTTTCAACCATATGAATATTCTTGAGTGGCTGAGGCCATCATGGAGTTTCTTGTAATAGTACACTAATCATTTCTGTGTGTGTGTGTGCTTCGACCTGTGATTGTGTGTTCATATGGATGCATCTAGCGGGGCCAACCTGCTGGCTGTCAATGCCGACGGCAACATGCCCTATGACCTCTGTGAGGATGAGGCCACCCTCGAGCTCCTGGAGATGGCGATGGCAGAACAAGGTGAGAGAGAGAGACGTCAACTGGAGGGTCACTGACATGTCAAACTATGAACAGATTTAAACTTTTACATGAAGCAACATTCAACTGTGTGTGTGTGTGTGTGTGTGTGTGTCTGCTGCATATGCAGGAATAACTCAAGACCGCATCGATGAATGCAGAGGGGCTAAGGAAGCAGCCATGTTGGCAGACATTCAGACTCTGATTCAGAGTGGAGCAGACTTAAACGCCCAGGATGATAACGGAGCAACGCTGGTGAGACAGACGGAGAGAGAAGGAGCTTTTACTAAAGAAGCTACTTTTGTTTTTCTACATGCTTTTTCCCGTTTAAGTCACATAAAAGCTCTGTACGGTTTTGCTGTGCAGAAATATTCCTTCAAGCGCCTGCTTTTTGGACAGATGGTGTTTTTAACACACTGTCAATGTCTCATCCAGCTCCACATTGCATCTGCTAATGGCTACTTGTCTGTGGCGGAGCTGCTGTTAGAGCACAGGGCTCAGGTGGAGATGAAGGATGATGATGGCTGGACACCGTTACATGCTGCCTCCTGCTGGGGACAGGTCAGTACTGCCGTTTTTACAAACCCAAAGCAACACTAAGTGTGAATGTGAGCAAATAACAGAGTTTCTATTTGTAGATTCAGATGGTGGAGCTGCTGGTGGCCCATGAAGCCAGTCTAAACACAAAGTCTGTTCTGGAGGAAACACCACTGGGCAAGTGCTTTTGGTGCTCTAAGTTTGCAGTACTTTGTCCCTTTCTATGGTACAGAGTTACTATTATTCAAACATATGAAACCTTCAAGGTGTTTGGTTTGAATTCTGTCAGTTTACGTGAAAATAGAATGTTGCTCACTTTCTGGAACGTTCCAGTGTGTCCTAACTTAATGTTGCCTTCTCAGATGTGTGTATGGACGAGGAGGTCAGAGCCAAACTGATGGAGCTGAAGCACAAACACGATGCCATTATGAAGAGCCAGGACCGGCAGAAGGGAACGCTGCAAAGAAGAGCATCGAGTACGGGCAGCAGAGGGTAAGAGTATGACCCAGCTCAACGGGAACTTTGAACAGCTGCAGTAGCTCAGTCTGTTCCCTCCCCTCGTTTGTTCTACAGTAAAGTGGTGCGCCGTGTCAGTGTGAACGAGCGCTCCAGTCTGTACCGCCGGGAGCACCACAAAGAGGCCATGGTGTGGCAGGAGCGAGGCCGACAGACCGAACCACAGGACGACGACGAGGACAGGCAGACAGACAATGAGCTGCACAGACACGCCACCATGGTGCGTCGCCTGCGTTTCCTGTCTGGTTGTCGCTCATATAAGCTCATCATTTTATGTATTAACTGATCTTGTGATTCAGGTCGCTGCCGGTGGAGACGTTGAGATGGAGACACCTGAGAGGAAACCAGCGTCCAGCTTAGGGAACGGAGGAACTTCAGTGTCTCTGGCTTCCTCTGTGCCTGGAGAGCTGTGGAGTGGTGGGGGTCGCATGGAGCGCAGCGCCTCCTACCAGCTCAGCCCCGCATCCGGGTCTGCAGAGGGCGAAGAACACGACAGTATGACTCGGGAGAAATCCCACCACACGCTAGCAGATCTGAAACGCCAGCGGGCAGCTGCCAAGCTCAATAAATACCCAGCACCTCCGCCACCTTTGCCCCCTCCCTTAGAGGAGGAGACACCTGGTGCATTAGAAGAGGTGACAAGTGCTCAGGCCCAGCAGGCATTCCAAGGGACACCCGGCACAGAGGAGGTGGCCCCCAGCCAAGTGTTCTTCACTCCAGCCAGTGGTGATCCTCCTCTACTGAAGCTACGGGCCCCTGAGGAAGAACAGACAAACAAGGAGCCCTGTTGTGGGCTCATGTAGACGCACTCCAACAAACACAGACCACCATGGATGCCTTCCTGTGTCAGTCACTCCTCTTTGTGCTGTTTGAATTGTTGGGTCCATACAGAGCTGTTGGAGGGAATTAAAGCCAGCAAACACACATTTTACACTCCAAAAGTGGCGTAAGATGTAAAAACATGTTTAGCGTTTGTGTTTCCAAGTGGTCTTAATTGCCTGATGGGGACAAGCTTCATGCCAGTTGATCTGTACATTTCAGAGAACTCCCAACATCTTATTAATGTGTGTCTTCTCCAATCTGCTCCTCACCTTCTGCTCCATCTTACATCGATGCTTCAGGAGCTGATGGACGACACACACGCAGAGACGGTTTCCCAGATCATCACCATTTTTTTTTTGTAATCGACTGGAGCATGCATCATCAAAAAGCCTTAGAATCATGTTGAATCACTCACGTGTAGCAGAATGAGGTTGAATTTGCAGCTCAAGATTTAGTTCAGTTGAAGTTGTTTTCTTAATGTAATGTCTGCTATGATGGTACATGATTCAGACTTATCTCATAGTTTTATTCACCTGCTCATGATGGTTGCGGTTTACAATGGCTCCAAATGAACAGTCACACACACACACACACACACACACACACAGACTGTTAACTTACTTGGCTTGTTTTTTTTGGGGAGGACTGAAAATATACAGTATAGATGACCAAGTCTGTATGTCAATATTTGTAATAGTGCAATTTGTAAATTAAGTGTTTTCAAAAAGAATTACTTAATTTATAATTAAAACCTCAGATAATTTACTCAGCTCTCAGTGTTTAAAGTCGTCTCATTAGTTGAAAGTTTTTCAGAGTTAATTCAGGTTTTACACACACACACACACACACACACACACACACATTCCTATGTAAATCTAGTGATTTAATCAGACTCCAACTGTAACAGACAAATATTAAACAGGATTTTTTTTTTTAATGATGACGCTATGGGTGCGGGTGTCTCTGGAATCAAATGTTTGAGAGAAACTTGATATTGCAACAGGTTTTTCTTTTGTGTTCGAGCAGCTACAGCTCATTTTGGAAGCCTCAGAGTCAGGGAGAACAAAACAGACTCTTATTGTCATACAACAAGGAAACTGGAGCACTCCTGCTGGTGCTGTAAGAAAGTAATACAAACCAAATAATCGATGCAATAATAGAAGCATTTTAAACAGCCCCAAAGAAATAACAGATAACTGGTAGCAGGAGGATGGAAACCAAAGTGAAATCCCTGTTTTTGTCTGGTTTCCGTCTCGCTGTGCTTCCCCTTTAGAGCAGCTTAGCTGTGGTACGTTTCACACACTCTCCTCTTCCATCATGTGCTCTGTCCCGCTCAGCACATCTCATATGTCACAGTTCCAGCTGTCCCTGCACGCCTTCATATGTATGTTACACACTCTGTGCTCCCGCATGAACTGCTTGGACTGTCCTTTCAGTGCCATGACATAGTTCCTTCTGCAAATGTGCTTATGTGATCGGTTTCACTCGTCCCTTTGCTGGTCCTTCCTTGTCCCATCACACGCATACAAACAGATCTTAGCACTCTCCCGTGTGTGTGCAGCATTGCCAACAGTTGTGTTTGGGTGTGTTTAAAAATGGATCCCTCTTAAGTACATACATGTTTTGACTTATATATTGTTGCATCACCTGGTCTATAGTGTTTTTTTAATTCAGATTAGTGGCTCACTTACGGACTTACACACACACACACACACACACACACACACACACACACACACAGTTAACTCGCCCTCACAGCCTCAGAGCTGCACTGTGTAAACTATGTAACGTTTTATCAACTTTTGGAAGAAAAAAAACAAAACTCAAAGAGGAATGCCTGTGACTAATGACTTCATGATCTTTGCCAGGAATTACATGTTGTTGTTCTTCAGAGACAGGTGGATAAAATATTTGATCCAATGCTGATAAATAAATTGGATATTTCTGCATTTATCCTCTAATTAGATGTACAAGTCAAATGTGTCCATTTGCACATTTCAGGAAATCAGACTTACTCTAAGATTAGAGATTACTCTTCTAAGATTGCATTTTTGTGTAGCTGTCTGGTTCATCACAGTGAGCACATGTGTCAGTTTAGTCTTCAGTGCCACTAGGTCCATTTCTAGCCTGTGTGTGTTGTCCAGATGTCTATTACTGTATAGCAGCTGTCTTAGCATTCAGGCTGGGATGAAAATGGTTTGACGCACCGGTGCCAGGAGAGACCGTTGTTGATAAGTAAAGATACCCTATGAGATTATCTGCATGATTTGTTCTCTCTGGATCATGCGTTGTTTACCGTCATTTTCTCTCAACAAACATTCCGTGTATGATTCATTTTCCATAGAAAGGACATTGTACTTCCGGAACTGTCTTTTCAGGTTGGATATTGTAAAACTATTGTCAAACAGTCACTATATAGACTTAACTTGTTTAAGGCCCACAGTTATGGAATCATGTATATTTATTTCTTATTAATTTGTACAATTATGGTTTCATCACACGAGAAGACACACAGTAAAATCTTAAAAATAATACAAAAAATACTACTGTGTGTCCACCTGTGCTGGGAGGTAACTACGGCGTTGATAAATCAAATTAAAATGTTGGAAATTTCAACAAGATAAATTACCTTAACTTGTGTAAATAGTCATGATTACAAAAACTAGTCTATGTTTAATATTTATTTACAATAATTATGTATATAATTATTTGTACGTGAATGATATGTTGATTGATGTGTTGAAGTACTTTCAGATGAGTTTGGCAGTAGTCAGTGTTCAAACACTGACACAACTCAACATTTGAAACAAATTTAATAAGTTACATTCATTTGATAAAGTCATTGAAATGTGCACAATAAATTACTTTTTTACAAATGTTTTGTGTTGTTTTGAATTAACTTACTAATCGCTTTGTTCCGCCTTACAATTCAAGTTAAGACAAGTTATTGTTGTTTGTTTTTCTTTGGACGGTCAAATACGTGGAGTTTACGTGGAGTTTATTTCCGACGACACTTGAACGGATCACTTGACAAGTCGACGCGCCTCAGCCAATCACGTGCGGAGGCGTCGCCCGCGTGGGAATACGAAGTGTCAGTCACAGCTCCGCGGCGGAGACCGACGGACGTCTTCCTCCGCCGGCACATCAGCTGTGCGTTCCAGACCTCCACCATGTCCCAGCGGCCGGTGAACGGGGGCCCGACCGGGGCCAGGGTCCTGACACTGGACACCATGAACCCCAACGTGAAGAAGGTGGAGTACGCGGTCCGCGGTCCCATCGTCCAGAGGGCGGTGCAGCTCGAGCGGGAGCTGAAGGAGGTAAACACGTCAACTATGGACCAGGGTGGAAGAAAGAAGAAGAAGTAGGCTCAGAGGAAAGTGACAGATGTGCTGAGGTGGCGCTCGGTGGAAGTTCTGGCCCATTGGAGGTCATCAGCTGATACTTCCTGCTGCTTTTGTCCTGTGTAGAAAATGACAGACATTTACAGACATGTGAGGGAATGTGGGCAGGACAGTTTGTCTCCAGCAGCCGTGGGACTTCATGTCCTGCAACTCATGTTACAGTGGTTATTATTGATCCACTTCCCACCAGGAAGGCCTTTTAAAAGCTGTAATGGAACCCCCACCCCCTCCCTGCAGTAATGAGTCCTTTTCTGCAGTCAGTACATTTCACTCTCTGCTGTGGCCTGAGGTGCCGGCAGGACCCAGAGAGGAGGGTTGTGTTACGTGGAGAGTCCTTACATAAGAAGACAGGGTGCATTCTCTCTCCCCTTTTGTCTCTGTAGAGTTCCCCCCACCCCCACCCACCCCCCAACACACAGGCCCATCAGCCTTCTCTTCTTCTGCTTCATCCTTACTAATCTCAGCGAAAAGTAGTTGTTGCGTCATAAAGAAGAAGTACAAGTAGAAAAAAGTGCTCACATGTGAACACACTGATGTGTGTGTGGAACACAATGATCCGACTGAAGTGTGTGTTTCTGTGGTTCCAAGGTTTCCTCAAATTCTCCTGAAGCTCAAACCGAATGTTCTCTACGGGTGGAAGGGCTCTGCAGTCATCTGATGAGAGCTTCCTGTTCCTGGTCTCTGACTGGAACACGTTTACTGGTGGCTCAGCAGATTTTGTGTGTGTGGGGGGGTCCTGAAGATATGGTGACCTCTGTACAACTTTAGCCCGACGACTTGTTCTGGAGTTGGCCTGGAGGAGGAGACAGTAAAAAAGCAACAGACACTTTATTGATCAATGAGTAACGGTCATATCCCTGTTGTATTTTGCTTGCTTACTTTTACTCTACTGGTTGGTGGTGACTGACGTGTGTGAATTCAGGCTGTCCTGGCCTGGTCCACCGCTGTGGGTTGTGTAATTGGTGCCTGGTGCTGACTGATTAGCAGAACTCTGAGCTGAGCCGACTGGCTCCTCTTTTCCCCGAGAACAGTCGGCTCTTTGTTGCTGGGTCAAGGACGAAAAATGAAACGAGCTGCATGTACTTAATTCAGTTCCAAACAAGCGGACATCTGAGAACGCATGGGTTTGTTGACATGCAGTGATGATGCAGTGTACCAACTTGCAGTGGTGTTAACTGAACATGAATAGAGGTGTAATTACTGAGTGTATTATTGTGGGATTAGGGCTGGGGGGTTTTCCTGGTATTCTGTAGCTCAGTAATGAGGGTGAAGAATGTGTTGGGTTCAACTACTATATATGTACTATAAGTACTGTAAGTACTAAGTGTGCCAGGTTGGTATAAAGGCAATATCATGTTTTGCAGGTATTTGTACTCAGTTTCCCAAGTTATTTTGCAATTGATTACCAATGTAATGTCAAATGACAGATTAGCTGTAAATATATTTAGTTTAATGCTCTATGCATTCAAATATGTAGATATGTCCTTTTCTTTCTGTTTTCCATGATGTGCCACCTGCTTCCCCTCGTCCTTCAGCGATCAATCCTTCTCCTTGCTAAGATAACATGTAAGATAAAAAAGGCTGAGATTAATTAAAATTAATTCAATTAAAGGAATGAGATCATCCTTTAATGTCGGGGTGTGATAGTATACACAGTGTATTAGACTTGCATACGAGACCAATACACTACACCAAGACACTACCAAGACCAGAGAGTATAAAGACCAAGTCAAGACCAGGGACTAGTTCAGCTCGAGACTGGGACTATTTATTTATTTTTTTTTTCATCTTGCATGAGTTGTAGAACATAAGCACCATACTTGGTTCAGCTGCTTAGTATAAATAGAAGATTTTATTCAACTACAGGCACAATAATTCAGAGGCAGTGCATGTCTAGTCTGTGAACTCACTATCGATGTTTTCATCAATTGGCTGAGATCAAACGTGTGTGGCAATTCCATGATGGCTATCTCGACACAATTTGAGGATCGACTCTAGACTATTAACCGGTCCCAAAGTCATCGAAATAACGAAATAACGAGCCTCCAACAGTGCCCTGCCCTGGTAAATATGTTACTGATTTAAACTGCACTTAATTTGTAGATGAAACATGAATTGTAAATATTAAAGATACACACAATTATCAACATGAAATTGTATTATTTACCATTATAGCAGCCAAATGACACTGTATAATATCAGCATCTGTGAAATGGCATAGGCCTAATGCTTAATCAATCACAAAAATATGCAAATATTATTCAAAGGCAAATGATGCCATATATTTATTCAAACAAGGCCATTATGAGCACAATACTGTAATTAAATCAGTAGTGTAGGACTGTGTGTGTGTGTGTGTTTTGTTTGGTTTTTAAACCCCCCCGAGGAGACAGATCTGCTGGTGCGCAAAGTGAAAGCGCGCCAGCAGATCATCGATGCGGACAGCAAGTCTTTCTTTCTTGATGATAATTATGACTGGGGTCTTGTTCACCAGTGAGGGAAGGATGGAGCACAGGGACCGTGGCACACCCGTGGCTACGTACACACACGCAAGTGCATCAAAAGTGCATTAAATCAAATGCAAAATACAAATAGTTCACAAAACTAGTCTTCAGATTGTACATTAACAAGAGGAAGAACTGGTGATCAAAAGATTCTATCACCTCGATGTGTGATCGAGACCGCTCGGCTAGTCCGTGACATAGCGAGACCGAGGGACCCGAGACCGAGTTAAGACTGAGACCAAAGACTGTCGAGGCCGTGACGAGACCAAGACCACATAAAAGTAGTCTGGAGGACTATAAGTCTATAGCATACAAAGGAAAATCAATGATGGATTCATGAAATATTTTCCAGGTTTAACATACATCTTAGTTAACAAAATAAACAATAATTAGAAGATAAACAACACACTTGTATAAAAGACAACAAAATGATACGACATTCAAATTTCAGAATATGATGATAATGTTATTATACACACATATGTAATACACACGTATGTAATATTTAAAAACATGAAACTGTGGGAAGTTGACCTGATCAATTGACATGAAATTGACATTTATTTCCAGTATGTAAGTAATGTACTCATATTTATCAGCTGTGCCCACATTATGTCAGAACATTATCAAGCTAAAACTTTCGCTGCTCGATTTTTAATTAGTTTTTAATGGATGGTTGATTTTACAGCACGCTGGTGAGCTCTGACATGTAGTAACAGGAAATATCTAATAAATATCTAATGTCTTTATCCATCCGATAAAGTGCAACAAGTGCAGCGTGTTGTGAGCAAACAGACCGTCAGGCGCCAGAGCTCAGCAGATCTAATTGGGTGAGAGTCGCTGGTAAATGTCAGGCTGATTCGATCGACATCCAAAGTGAGTGGAGTGGGTCCGATGAGGAGCTAGAATTAAATGAAGAACGGCTCAAGCTCGTCCTGATGGTTTTGATTCAACGAGACATAAAGTAGTTCCTCCACCACAAACACAAGATGTGTGTGTACGCAGCAGCAGCATCCGCGCACATGGCGCTCCTCCGTGCCAGTGTTTGGAGACAAAAGGGGGCCAATGAAGGAAGATGCATGAGTGGCTAAGGAAGAGCAAAGGGCTCGTCTGTGATACGAATACACGTGGCTCTGATGTGATTTACAGGCTGCAGCATCGGATGGACACAACCAGAGTTTACTGAAAGACACCTAGTGGTCGAACAGAGTATAGAACCGTCAAGACTGGAAGCCAAGACAACGTGTGTAGACTGCAGAACATATCAACAAGTCCAATATGTCAGATGCAGGTTGATGAACGTCACTCAGCTGTGTGTACAAGTGTGTACATCGTACGGCTCCGTTCTCCAGATATTTTCACGCTTTAAGCTAAATGTGAGCGCCGTTTCTGCACAGTAGCTCTGTTGTCCTTCGTACATTCCGTCTTTCTTTCTGCAGGGTGTCAAGAAGCCCTTCACTGAAGTCATCAAGGCGAACATTGGCGACGCGCACGCCATGGGCCAGAAGCCAATCACCTTCTTCAGACAGGTGGGACCACGTAACGAAGGCGCACACGTGCAACTCGTCTGTCGCTGCACCCGTCATGACTCAGCTTGTTCTACCAGGTGTTGGCTCTGTGCTCTTACCCGGAACTGCTGGAGGACAACAAGTTCCCTGAGGATGCAAAGAACAGAGCACGGCGCATTCTGGATGCCTGCGGAGGGCGCAGCATAGGTCAGCCCCCCCGCACCGTTCTCTTCCCAATAATCATTCGTCAGGATCACTGACGTGTGTTCAAACATGGTTAACAATCGAAGTCCATGTGCGTTCAAGGGGCCTACAGCGCCAGCCAGGGCATCGAGTGCATCCGTCAGGACGTGGCACGCTACATCGAGAGGAGGGACGGCGGAATCGCCTCGAACCCCGACAACATCTATCTGTCCACCGGGGCCAGCGATGCCATCGTGGTACGAGCTGCTCAGCTTCCTGCGTTGGATTCTCTGTCGAAGCTCTGTTGTTGCTCTGTTCCACATTCTGTCAATTATACACACAGTTGTACTTTGTGCGGCGTCACTCCACCCACCGACCTTTGTCTCCGTCACTGCAGCTTTCTCCGGTTTCAAGCAGCTGACACAATCCTTCAAACACATATTTGAATGAAGCCGGTGTGACTTTGAAGCCCTGCAGCGTTAATCTTTCACATGTCTGGTTTGGAGTCCACATGAGCGTTTCAGCCTTTAATGTCTTAACTGTGTGTCCTCCTCCGTCAGCCAGTAACCAGTCTGATCGGTTCCATGTGTTTGTCGGGACAAGTTTATTATGAAACCTGGCACATAGAAGACAGTAGCTATGTTTCCATCATCGTTTTCCGATGTGATATTTCTCAGTTGCGCATCTAAACGGCTGATGGAAACATGGTTGCTGACACGTTATGAGGGAGCAGTTAATAAAATGTATTTTATTTTACAGTAATTGTCCACATTGTCCATCTCACCCTCTGAGCCCTTCTGCTCCTTCCTTCTGTCCAGACCATGCTGAAGCTGCTCGTGAGCGGTGAGGGTCCGACCCGTACGGGTGTGATGATCTCCATCCCCCAGTACCCTCTGTACTCCGCCGCGCTGGCAGACCTGGGTGCCGTGCAGATTAATTACTACCTGGATGAAGACAAGTGCTGGAGTCTGGACGTCGCTGAGCTCAGGAAGTCCCTCAAGGCAGCGAGGCAGCACTGCAACCCCCGTGTCCTCTGCATCATCAACCCTGGAAACCCCACTGGTACGTCAGCAGAGTGTCCCATAGATACATAAGAAGGTGCCAATGGAGAGCGACGTTGCCACATGGCGGCCATCTTGCCATGGGGTACTCACTCATTCATAACAGTGTCTATGGTGCATGTACTTTTTAAATAATATACTTTTTTTTTTTAACCGATTTTCAAACTGTTATTATAAAAATCAAAGATGTAGTCAGGATACTGCCTACTTATAATGGACTGTTAGTATTATATATTATTAAAGTTATTAAAATTATTAAAACATTACGCAGATAGCAATCACGACACACACACACACACACACACACGTAATTCTATTTATTCTATTTTAATACGTTTAAATATATTTAGCCCTGATACCACACTTCACCATGGCAACATGTAAGTAATAGGCAGAACCTCCATTTTAATCCAGTGGACAGAGATATTAATGCATGTGTATGCACATCGGACTAGAATAGAAAATACTTTAATCATCCCTTGAGGGAAATTCACATGTCACAGCAGCCAAAAGTAAAAAGAATCGCAAAAACAAAAAAACAAAACTAAAAGATAATTTAGCAAAAACTAAAAAAAAACTAAAAGGAGACATAATAACAAATTCTTTTACAATGACAGGGGATATATACAGATGTGCAAATGTCGGCTCTTATAGATATAGTATAAATACAACTACTGTAAATCACTTGAAATATGTAGAGTTTAACAGCAGAGTTTCTGTCACATAGAGGTGACCAGTTGTAGAGTGTCATGGGCAGGAAGGATTTCCTGTAGCGTTCAGAGCTGATTGAGCCTGTTGGAGAAGGAGCTCCGCTGTCTCTGTAGTGGGTCACGAAGGGGGTGTGAGGGGTCGTCCATGATGGAGATCAGTTTGTCCCTTACTGACTCAAACGTCTCCAAGCTGTGTCCAATAACTAGAGTCCCTAGCAGTGATGATCCCCCAGCAGACAGCTGCAAAGTGGATGTCACTGGACATCACAGACTGGTAGAAGACCTCCAGCATTCTGCTGTAAACATTGAAGGATCTGAGGAGGAGGAGGAAAGAGCAGAAAAAAGTGTCAATACGTTTGATGTCATTGGCAATGACAACGACAATGATGAAGTGACGGAATCGGACTGTGTCAGGCTGTAGTTACATTACATTTTAAATATGTTTGTTCAGCTTTTACTTGATGGACAAAACACAGGATGCAACACCTTAACAGGTCTCTGTGTGTAATTTATGGAAGGAAAGTAGCTGATGACAACATGCAGCACACATTCAGAAACGTTAATGGTCAGCACAATTAAGTAGTGTTTTTGAAAAAAAAAAAAAAAACCGCTGCAATTTCAACATGTCCAATCATCCTGAATCATAGCCACATTAATAAAGTTTGTAATAAACCAAACGGTTTGTGAATCCGTCACGATTTCAGCAAGTTCAGCAAGTGACCATACAATGTACCACAACAGTACCCTGTGGCAAGATTTCCGCCGGTGGACGACGCTGTGGGCTCCGCCTTGAGTCAGCTAGCCTTCTTTTACTTATCTATGGAGTGTCCAGTCAGAACATCTCACAAGGATCTGAACCTTCTTTTGTTGTCTGGGGTCACAGGTCAGGTCCAGAGCAGACAGTGCATTGAGGATGTGATCCGATTTGCTAAAGAGGAGCATCTCTTTCTCATGGCTGACGAAGTAATTAACCTTCATCATTTCATCACAAATATGTCTCCAAGAACCAAGGCTGAGGTTTCAGTATAAATACTGATTGTATCACACAGTACATTGTTTTTTTTCATTTTATTTTATAAACATGTATTCATATTTTTTTTATTTGTTACTTTATTTTCCGGTCAGGTTTGCATGTTTTTGCAAACATGAAAATACACTTTCCTTACATCTCCACGACAAATGCCATGACATATGTGACAGTTTAAAATCCACAACCTTCTACACCTTGTCCACCTAATAAACTGATGTATCGTGTTGATAAATTACCAGAGTCGGAGGTCTTTGTTAACGTTGTTTTCCGTGTCGTAGGTGTACCAGGACAACGTGTACGCCGACGGCTGTAAGTTTCATTCCTTTAAGAAGGTGCTCTTTGAGATGGGACCAGAGTACTCGAGCACAGTGGAGATGGCCTCCTTCCACTCCACCTCCAAATGCTACATGGGAGAGTGAGTCATGTGGCGGTTTTTGTCATCTTTGCTGTCTGGTTCAGACATCATTAACAGCAGCCTCCGGCCGGGGCTGCTAACGTGGACGTACCTGTTCTACTGTCCGTTTGACTGCTGCATCTCGTTTGTCAGGTGCGGATTCCGTGGAGGCTACATGGAGTTGATTAACATGGACCCTGAGGTGAAGGCCCAACTCACCAAACTGGTGTCTGTGCGTCTGTGCCCCCCCATCCCCGGACAGGCTCTCCTGGACCTGGTGGTCAACCCTCCACAGCCTGATGAGCCGTCCCACGCCACATTCATGAAGGTCTGAGAAGAGCAGTTCAGTCGTAACCTACATCCTGGACTGATGTGTAGACACACCCTGAAGACATGCAAACACTCCAGTGACTTATGCAAACGCCTGTAACGGGTTCACACACACATACACACACACACACACACACACACACACAGACTGTATTTAATATTCTCACAGGGCACAGATGTGTGTGAATAACACACATTTTAGAGAGGACAGTTCCCAATTTTTTACTGCATATGACATTTCTAGACCAGTGTAGCAGGATTACACACAAAACGTCCCGTCTGATTTCCCCAAATCTCTGTCGAGGGGTGGTAGAGATGTCTGAAATCTGGGACAGATCCATGAATTTCCTTTCTATTTTTTCAAAATTCAACAATTTGTTGTATTTACTGTCACTCATGTTATGTTATGTGCATGTAGCTTTAATACTTCTGGAACAATTTCCAGCCAAACATGATGATTCAAATTGCATACCGTTCTAATATGCACTTTTGTAATATGTTACATGTACTAAGCATCATGTCTGCATTGGCCACAGGAGGGCGACAGACCAACAAACGATGTCTCCTCAATTGTGTGAAACCTTGAAAGCTCCATTCTCAATCTAAGTCCAGTTCAACATAAGTGGCAATCAGTGCCATATTTATTACATTTTTAGGTCAGGACCTGCAGCTGTAGTAGATGACAGGTATGTTGAACATGCAGAGCTGGTTTGGTTCTTGGATTCTCTCAGTCCCAGCGAGAGGCATCAACTACAAACACAAGTCCGACATAAGAGCAGATTTCATAAGTTTTTGACACAGTTACAGTCGTGAATGTGTGAGATCTTTGACAACCCGCTCTGGTTTCCCCTTCAGGAACGGGCGGCTGTGTTGGCAGCTTTGGCAGAGAAGGCGCGGCTCACGGAGGAGATCTTCAACACAGTACCTGGTATCACCTGTAACCCCGTGCAAGGAGCCATGTACACGTTTCCACGCATCACTCTACCACAGAAAGCAATCGATAAGGCCAAGGTCTGCCTGAGACACACACACACACACACATTCTGTTGGTGTATTTCTCTGCATCTTCCTTGACAGCGTGGACATATATGCCACTGGAAGTGATCGGAAAATTACTTCATTATGTATTGTCATTTAATTTGATGACATTCCTACATTTTGAACGTTCTCACCTGTTTCAGATGTTGGGATGTGTCAGCATTACACCTGTTTTTGACACTGACGACTGTCAAACGTTAAAATCCTTCAACATACACAATGGTTGCTTTTTTTTGGCAAAAACAGAAGTCAACCAAGTCATTTTATCCTCAGGCAGGATGTTTTTTAACGTAAGAGTGTAGCATGACAAAATTGTTGAGATGTAACTAAAATCATATTTCAAGTTTTCAACTTTTATTCGGTGTAACTGATTTCAGTTATGTTTAATTTGTCATTAAATTAACAGTTACATGTAACTGGTTACTCCCCACCACTGTCCACAGGGAGAAGGACAAGTCCCTGACATGTTCTACTGTATGAGGCTGTTGGAGGAGGAGGGGATCTGTCTGGTTCCAGGTAGCGGCTTTGGGCAAAAAGATGGAACCTTCCATTTCAGGTTAGTAAAATCCATTTAAACCATATTAGCATGGCAGTATTTGTTGGTGGAAAATTCATCACCACCCTGCCTGTTATTTCTCCGTCTCTCCAGGATGACCATCTTACCTCCGACTGAGAAGCTGAAGGTTGTGCTGGAAAAGATCCGGGCCTTCCACCAGCGGTTCACACAAGAGTTTTCATAAGCACCTGCTGCCTTTTCACCTCTCACCTTATTCCGTTCCCACTTCCTTTAAGTGCCTTTGTGTACATAAAGACACGTTCATATCGGTTTCTGTGTTAGTGCTTCTCTGTTTGGTCAGTTCTCTCCTTTGTTTCATACAGTTAATTGTTCCATTAAGACACTTAATGAATGTGGACATATGAGAAGCATATGAACATGCCTGATGCACTTTCCTGCTTTACCACTGATGACTGATGCCCCAGTTAAAGACGATCAGCCCTGTGTTACTTTGGTAAAAGTCTTTAATACGATTAAAGAACTATAATTTCTAGCTGTTGTCTTCATTATTTGCACCACATTGGATGAAGTCTATTGAAGGCTACAGCATGACTTTTTATTGTCAAAACATCTCTGAGCATAAGGACACCCTAGGTCAGAGGGCAAAGATTGACTTAGCAGTTGAGTCATCTGACCTCAACATTTTTCTTTTATACAACATCCATTTTTATAGTCAAGGTTATAGCAAATTGGGAGGTAAAGACGGAAGCGTATGTGCAATAACATAGCACTTTTTTTTGTAAAGCGAAGGCTATAGTACAGATGGCAGTGGTGGGATTTGAACCCACGCCTCCACAGAGACTGGAGCCTTAATCCAGCGCCTTAGACCACTCGGCCACACTACCGCACAACATCCTAGTTTGGGGGTGCTAGGGGCTTTGGTGTTGGTGGTCTTAATAGCCCTGGTAGGGTCTCCCAAGGCAAACAGGTCCTAGGTGAGTGGTTCCAATATCCCCTTATCGTCGCCTGGATCAGCGATACTGGGGCCCCACCCTGGAGCTAGGACTGGGGTTGGGGCTTGTAGGCGAGTGCCGGGTCTTTGCTTGGGCACAGCCTGAAGGAGCAACGTTGGCCCGTCTTCCCGTAGGCTCACCACCCGTGAGAAGGTTCAGAGGGGGCCGGTACATTGTGGTGATGGTGGCGCCCCAAACCCCAGACGGCAACTCTGGCTTTGGGAACATGGAATTTCACCTCGCTGGTGGGGGAACGAGCCTGAACTTGTGCAGGAGGCTGGGGGGTACCGGCTAGAGGTAATCTGGCTCGTCTCCACACACAGCTGGGGCTCTGGAACCCAACTCCTTGAGAGAGGCTGGACTCTCTTCTTTTTCTCTCTCCATAGCTCCCCAGTCATGTGATGGCGCTGTCCCCACTGAGCGAGCGGGTCGCTTCCCTTTGCCGTCTGGTTACAGATAAGTCTGTTGTTTGGCTTACAGAGTACCTGTGGTACATTGGACCATCTCTGAGCATAAGGACACTGGGTGACACTGTTTTTTCATGTAACATCCATTTCTAACATTATAGCAAATTGGGAGGTTAAGATGGCAGCGGTGGGATTTGAACCCACGCCTCCTTAGAGACTGGAGCCTTAATCCAGCGCCTTAGACCACTCGGCCACACTACCACACGATGCCCTGTGTTTGAGTATTTGATCGTAGGGGGTATATTGGTCACGATGCCCCTGGTAGGGATTCCTGAGGCAAATAGGTCCAAGGTGACCGGTCAGACCAAGTGTGGTTCCAATATCCCCTTATGAAAAGTGATTAAAAAAAAAAGGACGTGTCACTTGGATCAGCGTTACCGGGGCCCCACCCTGGAGTCAGAGAGAGGGGCTGAGCTGTCGCCTGATCACCACCTGGTGGTGAGTTGGATCCGCTGGCCGAGGGGGAAACTGGACAGGCTTGGCAGACCCGAACGTATGAGGGTCTGCTGGGGACGTCTGCCGGAACCCACTGTCATGGAGGTCTTCAACACTTAGATGTAACTAAAAAAGCACAAGTCTCGTTGGTGCACTGGCCCACAAAGCCATCATTTTGTTTTATTTAAAAATATTCAGTGCTCACAAACAAGAAAGCTGGAAATCTCTCAGAATGAACAAAAACTAAAACAACGAGCGAACATTCCAAATCAACATGGTAACTCAGTAACACCATTCTAGTCCACTTCTGCCCTTGGACGCCGCCCCCCCCAGCGCACATAAGAGTTCATAGGTACTCGGAGAAGCTCCTCACAGCTCATCTCTCCTCTGTGTTAGCTTTGTGGCATGCTCATCCAGGAACCTGCTGAACGCTTCCACAGTTCTGTCACCGCCTTCAAATTTTACAGGGCTATGCTTGCTGTTGCTGGGGGCGAGGTATATCGTGGGGAAGCCCTCCACTTTGTAGCTGTCGTTTGGCACATCGTTGGCCGTGGCGTCCATCTTGGCAATCACCAGGTTCTCCTCGGACTTGTACTTCTTGGCCAGAGCTACATATTCTGGCTCCAGTTTTTTGCAGTGGCCGCACCACGGAGCGTAAAACTCAATCAAGACGTCCTTCTGGGTATCCATGACAACCTCGTCGAAGGTCTTCCCCACAACAACCTTGACTGGTCCTTTGTTGTTCTTTGGCACAGGCTGGGACTTGACGATCGGCTTGAGCTTTCCTATGCACGAGATATGTACTCATTAGCAAAAAACACCAACATTTTCTTTCACGTTTTTGTGCAAGATGCAATTCATGCAACCGTGAAACAGCAGTTTTGTATGAGTCTCTGTAGCGTAGCAGGATGCTAGTGAATATAAATACTAACATTTAATAAGAAGACAGTTATTTAAGGGGTCTACTAAACTTAAAGACTACGAACAACGTTTGTGTCTCCACCCACAGGAATGGAACAGGCTGAAACTATATATGCTGATAATATAGTATTAAATACTATATATACTAGTATTAAAGTAGTATTAAATACTAATATACTAGAAATTAAGGGGTAAGACTAGATTAGGTCCTAACTAGGTTTTATCTTCACATGTAGAACAACTGTGGAACAACTTTTTCCCCCTTCTACAAATACCTAATCTGCATGTTCTTCAAATTGCAAACAAAGCAAGCTGATCTGTCCCTTTCAGAACTGACTGTGGGGGAAACCAAAAAAGAAACTCACCTTTCTTGAAAGCCACCACAAAGTCTCGAAGCACCTCGGAGTCAAACTCATCTGGTTCCATAGCAAACTTCTTGCCTCCTTCTGCCAAAATCCCCACATTCACTTCCTCTCCGCTCTCGCTCAGAGCCATGCTCTTCAGCTCGTCCGCATAATCCTCCTCGTCGGCGATGGCGAACGTGTACTCTGGGAAGTCCTTGGCCACCTGGAGCACCTTGGACCTCCAAAACTGTGTCGCTAGATAAGAAAAAAAAAAAAAAAAAAAAGGATTGTTACAGGTTTACATGTGTACAAAGACAAATGAAGACCAAGTGAACATGACCACCAACCTTTCCTGTAGTCAAAACTAAAGTCCACTCCGTAATACACAACCACCAGCGGTCTCTTTGTGTAGCGTTTAGCATCGTTGCTTGGTTTCCTGTGGCCCACCAGAGGAATCGAATGCTTCTTGAAGAAATCCTGCACTTCTGACACCGACGTCGAGTCCTGTTAGGAACAACACGCTCTTGAGCTCTGCTGTCTTTCATGAACGCCACTAAAACCCACAACCGGGCGGGGGGGAAATAAAAGACAGTACCTTCACTGTCAGGGAGTGTGACGCCGCCTCGAACTTGGAGCGGAACTTCTCAGGCTGGACAATCACGACCTGACCAGGTGAAGCCTTGAGCAGGTTGGTCACCTCGGAGCTGAAGGAGTGACGGAAAGTGAAGTCCTCCCTCAGCATATTGCCTGGTGGAGACATGACGGTGAAAACGATACGCTCGCCCACATGTGACCAACGTGTAGAAACAGGACAGAACATTTCGCCCCAAAGACACTTACAAGCCTCGATGTAGATCTCGTACGCTGCATCTTGCTCGCTGGAGAAGATGCCGACTATAACAGCATCATCTCCGTCTTTAATGAGCTCCTGCACTTGTTTTACAGCCTGGACCTGTTTGGACGGAGGCCCGGCCTGCTCACTCATGTGATCGACAATGCCTGGACAGACGGACAAAGACGGCGATGAGCTGCAGTACTGTGTTTGAGTCTACGCGACGTGAGACGGCGGGCGACGGACCGAACTTCTCTCTGGGTCCGTTGTAGTCAAACACCTTGCCCCGCCTGAAGATCTTGAGTGTGGGATAACCAGTCACTCCGAAGCGGGAGGCGACTTCATTCTCGACAGTGGCATCGACTTTGGCCAGTGGAATCGGTGGAGAGCGCTTGCGTAACTCCTGGGCAGCCTTCTCGTACTCTGGAGCCAAACGCTTACAGTGTCCACACCTGGAGGTCGATTTAGACAAAAGTTAACACTGTGCAGAGCCGAAGACCATCCAACAAGACTAAAAGTCTGACCATGGCGCATAGAACTCCACCAAGATGATGTCTGCGTTGTTAACCGTCTCATCAAAGTTGTCTTTGGTCAGCACCAGCGTCGCCTCAGGCGGGGGCTTCCAGTCCAGCTGAGAAACCTCCTTCACCCGCGCAACAATGGCTGCAAGCATCAAAACCCACCTTAAAGCCTCTTCTCAAAACAATACGACAGGTCTGGGATTCAAGAGTTGAGATTCCCTCCTACCTGTCTCCGACCGGTCTCCCTCATAGTCCACAGGCTCGCCGTTTTTTAGGATCTTGATGGTGGGATAGCCCGACACGTCGAACCTGCTCGCCAAACCACTAGCGACTGTGGCATCTACTTTTGCCACAGGTATGGGAGGATCGTTGCCCTTGAGGGTCTGTGCGATCTTCTCATACTCTGGTGCAAACTGTTTGCAGTGGCCACACCTGTGAGGGAAGAGTGACATCTTAGTGACAGTGAGCACAACAAGACGTCATGGCATCATACTACACTCAGACAGGATGGAAAATAACGACAAACGCACCACGGAGCATAAAACTCAACCAGAACCGTGTCCTTTCCCTCCATGAAGGTGTCAAAGTTCGAATCTGTGAGAACCAGGACTCCATTCTCCTCCTTCACCTCTGTGTCATCCTCCTCCTCCTCATCATCATCATCGTCGTCGATCTCCTCTTCATCAATCTCATTTTCCTCTGCAACATCTTACACCAAAGCACAAGCAGAGTTCAGGAGGATGTAAACTGCTGTTTTGAAGCCCTTACATCACGTTAACATGTTTTTTTTTTTTTTTTTTTTGTGCAAACCAGACTCAGGACAAGTTCATTTTCGATAACTTTGTGTGCTGCTGCTTCTGACAGGAACTCGTTAGCTTTAACCGTCCTGCTAGCTTACTAGCCCACGTCATCGCTAACTTAGTCTACACAACCGAAACGTGCAGGGGAACATGTTGTGTTCTTAAGCTACACTTGAGAACGTCATACCGATGACATGGCTGTGACTTACCATCCTCACACCTGCTGACAGGTATGAAATGTGCAACGCCGAGCAGCACCACGAGCAGCAGAGCGACGTTCCTCATTGTCCACGGATGAAGCGGCAGACGAATGGGGGGAAAAAACGGCGTGGAAGGTACCGAGGGAAGTGTGACTTCAGGCGCTTTCGACCTGTGCTTTCATCCAAACGAATCACGTCTGCGACCACAATGCACAACTCACACCGCCTCTTCCGTCTGCCACTTGTCTGACTTGCCACGTTCTGATTGGTCCAAATCACGACCTCTTGTCCAATCACAAGTCGCCACTCAATTCCTCACCTCGCAACGTAGAGGCGCACGATTGGACGGATTTGTTGACTGTTTACCACACTGTTGACACTTGCTTTAAGAACGTACAAAGTCAACAAATATTCTTCTTCGTGATGAACTGTGATGATCATCTTGGAGCCCGAGGTGTCAGCAAATATTTGTAGGATAAGTCAAAGCGTTTCAGTGTCTTCAGGGGTTCAGGACCTTCGAAAGCAAGAAGCTGTAAAACTGCAATAAACTCACACTTGTAATAACAGTATTTTCATCACAGAGGAAACTTAAAATTATTTTTGGTCCAATTGTTGCAACAAATCTGGGGGTACGTGCCGTTCCTGAACGTGGTGGTGACGGTCATCCAGCTGTGAGCACCTCTGGATGATGCTGTGAACACAGCAGACATATTCCTCTTTCAGCCATGGTTGATTAAAGAAAAACAGTCTCACAAACTAGCATGGACATCCAGACATACCAAATGTCGACTTTTTTTGAGACTGTGATGGATGAAAGTCCCTGGTCAAATACAAATTTCCTTTGAATATTCTCAAGTGCTTTCGTCATGAAATTATTACTGCTTTATTTATTATTAATGCAAACAATCAGCTGTGTACTTTGAGATATCTGAGAACACAAAGAAAAATGTGAATATGTTAATTAAATAACCTGCAAGCTATCTGAGGGTTGTGGTGAGCGTGCAGTGTCCATCTTCACCACTAGATGTCACTTGATGAATCACACTCTTTAAGTGATACTGTATGTCTTCGGAACATTTTGAACACAGCATTTATTGATTTTCAATACTTCATCCAACTTTAAAGTAAAAATTTACACTAAACCCGTATCTAACTGACAAAAAAACAACAAATGTATCTTTACGTCTTGTTGTTGGAGGTTATATCCACATAAGTAAAGTGTTTGCAGAGCTGACTGAGTATGCAAGTGTTGTATTTGAAAGGTTCATCTGATTAAATTTACAAGACTTTCCACACTAAACTCAAAATTTTTATTTTCCAGTTTACATTTACACCCAACTGTCAGGCTCGTCATGCACCAGAGCCTCCACCAGCACCTCTGTATGTGCAGTCTGAGCGACTAAATGAGCATCTGCCCTACATGTTAGAGCACTCCCTGACCAGTAACTGGTCTCAGTCCTTTGGCTTGTCTGCGTTTCCAGTTCATCACTCTGGCCTGCTGGAGACATGGGGGAAGAAGACGATGGTAGAGACAAAAAGTTTTGACCCATTAAAAAACGTCCACCAGCCTTTACTCCACATGGCTGAGAATTATCGCACATCAGGGTGCCGTCACAGGACAGGATGTCTGTTCTCTGGCTGCTCCTCACAGCAACTCTGAACAGAAAAATAGAGCTTGTGTAGAATTATACAAATTAATAACATCTGATGGTTTGCTTAAAGCTGTTAAACAATCATTACCTGAGCAGGTGAGCCAGAGGCGCTGTTACTCTGCGGTTGCTTCTGTCTGTGGACATGTTCTCCAGCATTGACTCTGTCAGGTTTGTTCTTGCAACATTCTGAACCACATGCACAAAGTGTTCAAACATCAGCCGTTGGCCAGAAATCATACTCACACATTGTGAAAAACATAAGAAATCACCTCCCCTGTACCTGTGAGTCCTGTACGAGTGAGGGGACGGGGCTGTCCTCCCCCGGGCGCTGGGCTTTGGGTGGCAGAGTGTGATGCAGGCTGTTTGAGAGGGCGTTCAGTCGGAACAGTAACTCATCCAATAAACTGTCAAACTCCTCCAGGTAGTAAGTCTGAAAACAAAATTACAAAAAGCTAGTGATGCTGTATGGAAAAATAACATTTTTGAAATATTAAATATCCTTCTTCTTATATGTGTGTGTGTGTGTGTGTGTGTGTGTGTGTGTGTGTGTGTGTGTGTGTGTGTGTGTGTGTGTGTATATATATATATAAAGCTGCTGTAACTTGTAGCATGTTTTATTTTATTGTATCTTCACAGATTTTTCCTCACCCTCCTCTCTGCACCCGGCCTTCTTGCACTATGATGCCCAGTGAACTCCCAAACTCTCTGTCTGACGTAGCGAGTTAATTCTGCTACGGTGAAAACATCCTTCATGAATTCAGCTCTGGCATTTTTTCTGTACGTGAAGGCCAAACCGGTTACCTACAAGAAACAACTGTGTCATAAAACACAGCAGGGATTTGGACCAACACATTTCTTCAGACAATGACAGGCTGTGATTTTGTCATGAAATGACAGATAATACCACTGCTGTCCACATGACTGAGTATAGACAGGGAACTCTGTCAAGAAGGACATCATGTCCTGAGGTGAGGTGGCTCCTGTCCTGGTTGTGACAGAGCAGAGTCTGAAGGGAGCTGATCGCCGCAAACATGATCAGACCTGAAACCTGGAGCAGCAGAACATCAAAACTCGTCAAATGTTTGTCCAGGTGGTAAGTTTTGTTCAAAGTTGAAAAGTTCAAAAGTCTTGAACATTGATGAGCAGCATGTGTTGGTGGAGACATTTCTGAACGACAGAATAACCCCGTGAGCTTCTTCTCATTCAGTGTCTGAACAAGTGAAATGCTGCAGTCAGGCGTATTTTAAAGAGTTAGCACTCAGGTATCTGTGTCACAATGGCCAGTGTTGCAGCACTTTGTTATTACCGTTTGCAAAGAGAGCGAGCGGGCCGAGAGCGTTGCAGAAGCAGCCCCGGTGCTGCTCACCACCCTCAGCGCTGTCACACACTTCAGTGTGAGGAGGAGGAGCAGGATGCCCTGCAGTGAGCGAATAGACTGCGGACACAAAGATGATGTCATGTTTTCACCGGCCACTTGCTCCATGTCTCTCATTCTCTCTCACCTGTTCCTTGGTGGCTAAGACGCTGATATCCACATGTCCTCTGTGTGTCTCCAGACGCTCCACAACCTCCACGACAAGAACAGAGTGATGGATGCAATGGACATAGTACAGCAGAGTCACCGTGAGGAGAGTTACCTGCACACACACACACACACACACACACGGTACAAATATTTTCATTCATTCTGTGTGCTTCACGGGCCACAGGTGGCAGCAACCTGTCAGACAGGTCACTGCGCTCCTGTTTGCACCAGTGTGTGCACTAGTTTCAATCCAGCAAAAGATTATTTCTGCCTGATTGTGTGTGTGTGTGTGTGTGTGTGAGACTCACATCCAGCCAGTTGCAGGGGGTTCTGCAGTATCCCATCAGCCCTTGCTGCCCCACAGTGCACACGTGAAGACAGAGAAGCAGCAGTGACAAGAGCAGGAAGAGAAGCTGGAGGTGGATAAAACAGGCGTTATCAGTATTTCATGTTGTTTCATGTTTCATTCAGCTTCCATGAACAATGTGGGAACGGAGCATCGAAATGGCAGCTAGTTGTCACTTCTATCATGCAGCTTTTGTTTGCACACTTAAAACATAGTTGGATTTTTACCTGGCAGACCAGAGCAACATAGTTCCACACTGTCGGAGCGTGATAGATCCGAACAGACTGGACTTTGGCAGAGGGCAGTAGGGTGCCGCTGGGACTCCGCTCAGCAAACAGGGTCACAGTTGTGAACAAGTTGGGTGCGGGACTGAACAAGGTGAACTGGACCTTCAAGGCCACCGTCTCTCTCCTCAGCCAGCCCTCCGACCTCAGGACCTTCAGTTTGAATGTGGCTTCTGACCTGCAGACGAGCAGATGTTCACTCTCCGAAAAATGAAATAAGGACGCTCCCTGTTTATGTGAGGAAAGCGTTTCTCACTCTGTGCGGCCGAGTTCGACTGTAGTACTTTGTGAGCACAGGCCACCACTTGTTTTTGGATTGGCGCCGTGGGGAAGAAAGACATCTGAGCGCAGACTGGTGGATGCTGAGGAAACACATTCTGGTGCAACGGCAGAACTCTGAGGAACAACATACACAATGTGACCAGTTAGAGGAAACGCAGACAGAACAAAACATCAAGAAAAACATGTGCAGACGGTTGTTTGTCGTGTGTGATTAAATTAGCACCAAAAGGCTAACATGTTTACATCTGTCTGTTAACGTATACTGTATTTGTCATCTACTTATAGTCCTGAGTTATTATTTTCTGTTGCATTTATGTATCAATTCGCAGGCAGTTCTACTTCATTCTATTCTTCTTCTCTGTTTTTTATTTCCTGATTGATTCATGTGTTCCCTCTCTGTTTTATCCTCACCCAGATACTGTGTCAGAAACGGTTTCCTCAGTTTGCAGTTTAATAAATGTTGCCAATATTGTGCCATTGTATTTTTTTGTTTGTTTTTTTTTTACCTGGCAATGAAAAGACCTGGAGACATCTTTCTTCCACAGGACTGGCTCTCCAATCAGAACGTGTGTTTGCAGGACACCATCAAACTTTGAAATAAAAACCTGTTTAGTTCCCATTTATTTTAATGAAGGAAGCTTTTACACATGGTATTTAAACTGCTAAATGTTTATTCTAAATATTTTTACAGCAGAAACATGTTTTTCTCTGTATATTTCTAGCGTATTTCATAATAAATATTTTTCAGCGTGTTTGCAGACGTTCACCTTGGCTGATGAGTTCTTGTACAGTAAACTAAGCAGATGGCTCTGTGTCCACTTCCACCAGTCCTCACACCTGTGGATGGTCACGAATGTCCTCCTACACAAAGACAAATGTTGATGATCTGTGGAGTGTGTGTGTGTGTGTGTGTGTGTGTGTGTGTTATTACCCTATAACCTGCTGTCTGACAGCTTTATTCAGGTGGTAATAGTCCCTGAATGAGCTGCTGCTGGTTACAAATAGCATCAGGACGATCATTGAGACACTGAGAGACAAATCCCTGGAGGAAAAAGACAAAGATGTTACATTTACACAGACAGAGGGACACACATTAACACACACAGACGCACTCGCACCTGATGGTTTGACCCATTAACATCTCTCTTCTCTTCTTTCGGCGAGTCTGTCTAAGCTCTGCTGGGGTCAGAGGGCGTATGAGTCGTAGGAACCTTGCTCGCCGGCGAGCTCCAAGCACCTGTCAGTCAGAAGTAACTGATGTGACCAGAGTGAAATGACTTGGACAGATGAACAAATGATCTGCAGTCACCTTATCAAGGTGGGAGCCTCTTCCTAGAAGGCGAGCAGAGGAGCGCTGCTCTTCTGGGTTGTATGGTTTTACCATCTCTACCTCCAACTCTGTTATTCTGGAGAACTTATGAAAGTCTGGTGTTTGATGGCGCCAGAGGGAAACAACAACAGCTGCTGCAAGAAGCTGTGAGAGGCAAAGGACAATAATTTACCACAAAATTCTGTTTGCTGTTAGTCCTGCTCCGTCTTTTCAAATGTAATATATTTTCCATTGTAGAATTTAGGTTAAGTTTAGGATTTTGATTTACCGCAGCTGGCTGGATCAGGAAGATGCACAACAACAGGGAGAAGAAAAGAGACTGAATCCACAGAAGAGCTTTGCTGCTGCTGAAACTGACACACACACACACACATATTAACAATAAGACATTCATGTTCCAATGGTCACTTAGTGGACATGTTAAATATGGGAACCCAAACACAAATAGTGGCAGAGTCACTCTGCAGTTATCAAGGTCGTGATGGTCACAGCAGCTTGCAGTATCCTCAGTTTATGGACAAGTACATACCCAGCAGACTGTAAAAAACGGATTGACAGAGAAAGGGTCGGGAGCAGATTGTAGACGGGAGTTAATAATGACGGAGGGGAAGGGAGGGGGCTAAGGGGCCACTTATTAATACAGTCTTGTGAAAACAACAGGATATGAGAGGAGGAGATGGTATAGCTGTGACTAAATAATCACTACTTATGTTAGGTTCTAATTTGAGGGTGTGAATTACTGTGTACTAGGTGCCATACACCAGGGATCCACTGAGCCCCGAACAACTGAGCTATCTAAATGCGTAAAATGAATATTCATTCATTTTCTGCAACTTATTCCGGTTACGGGTCACGGGTGTGCTGGAGCCGATCCCAGCTGTCAACGGGCAAAAGGCGGGGTTCACCTTGGACAAGTCGCCAGCTCATCGAAGGGCCACATGAAGGACACACAACCACTCACGGACAATTTAGAGTGACCAATTAACCTCAGCATGCTTTTTGGAGGTGGGAGGAAGCCGGAGAACCCAGAGAGTAGCCACACAGACACGGGGTGAGCATGGAAACTCCACATAGAAAGAGCCCAGGCCAGGAAGCGAATCAGGCACCTTCTTGCTATGAGGCAACGGTGCTAACCACCGCACCACCGTGTCGCCCTAAAATGAACATAATCATTTAAAAAAAATAATAATCAGCTTTTGTAATGTAGACAGTGACAACTGATGGAATGAAGCATCTTTGAATGTTTTCACTTGATTTTCAAACCCCCCTATGAGCCCCCATATATGTTACCTCAGCCCCAGCACAGCAGAAAGTACCAGGCAGAAGAGTGACAAGAGCAGACACAACGTCCAGGCCAGCAGGTGACACCATTGCTCCGCTCTGACTCTTCTTCCTCTCAGTTTGCTGAGGGAGGGGAGACCACCGCTGTGTTCCGAACAGCCCACCCGCTGAAAGCTGCCCTCCTCCATCCCAACATCTGCTGGACATTTTCCCTGGTGATCCATCTCCTTCTGAGAAACAATGCGCCCCTCTCTCTCTCTTTCAGTTTCGCTATCCGGCTCTTTCCTCTCATCAAGCTTTCCTCCATCAGTCAGTCTTTGAGGAGTCATGCCCATGCAGCTTTCTACTTGTGTTTGATTTGCAGCGTTTGCATTTTTAAGTTCCCGATCGTCTGCGACCAAACCCAGCTGCTCCGTGCCCTGAAAAAAAATCATAAAGGAATGCAAAGAGACAGAAGTTCAGTCTGAGTTGGTCTGAGTTGTAACCTGGTGTTTCCAGGCTTCTTGTTCCCACTGCTGGAGGCTGCTCCTGTGTGAGGCATCTATGTGGAGACAACAGAAGAAAGAAACAAATTGCAGTTATAAAATTGTAATGATCAATAAACATGAAAATATGAAATAAACTCACCGTCAGAACTTTCAGTCTTCCTAGAACGCTGGATTCCAAACCCCTGCAGCTTCACCTCACGCAGTCGGAACAGGAACGATATCAGTGTTGCTGCAGGTAACCCTGCCACCACAGTCAATGCTCCTGTTGTCATGGAAACAGCTGAAGCAGCTATGATGCCCGCCTCAAAAAGCAACTGCAAACAAAGAATTGCGAACGATAGGAGGCAGAAGGTAAATCAGCTGTAATTCTCTGAGTGTTACGACTCACCAGCTCGTCCATTTGTGACACGATCACAGCACTGGCACATGCGTAGCCTGACAGCAACAGTAGACACACACTCAGCCGCTGAGCACGTGTGAATGAATTCGGGCGGGGGCAGCAGAATACAGAAATCCAGATGTGGAAGTCGGCCATGTAGTCAGACAGCTTTAGACACAACATCTGCAAACAAGCAGGTAGAAACCCATCATGTGGGAGGGAGCGAAGCGTTGCTGTGGATTTCAGGTTAGATCTGTGTTCTTTCACCTTAGCCAGGTTTATTCCCCGAGTACAGACTCGTAGCACTCTCTCCACCTGGCCGTCACCTTCGTGCACAGCCAACCAGCACTGACCGACAAAGAGCCAAGATCTGGCTCCGCCCCCCAGCTGTTTCACAATCACACAAACTGACTGTCACCGACCGTTCACGCACAGAAGGATCCAAGCACACATTCACCTGAGCTTTACCTCTGACACCTCCACCAGTTTGAGGTACCAGCTCGGGGAGGGGCCAGAGTTGTCATGCCAGATGTGAACGCCTCTGACTGCGCCGAGGCTGTCTGCTGTGCTGTGGACAAACACAAACAGATGCTTCAGAAGGAAGATAATGCAGTGAAATACTAGAAACAAATTGTGCAGATGGTTTTGTCTCCAACCTGAGTATGAAGGTATCCTGAGAGTTTCTCCTAAACAGGGTGCACCCTGGGACATGTAGTTCTCCTGTCTGTGAGACACCATCTTCACCGTGCAGCACCATGTAGACCTGGTAAGCACATTAGAATTCCACCTGTCAGCATGTGAGCTTTTAATGTTTGAACAGTTCAGCCTGTTGTACAAAATCAAATGCGTCAGAATGAGAAAAGCTGAAGGTTTGGTGGCTGTCTTAGCCTGTGTAAATAAGGTTGGAGCAGGAGTGACTTCACCTTTGCACTCATCCTTGCAGCAGATTGGAGGCCGGTGTGCACGGTAACGGCGTAGAGGTGTGAGTCCCCTGGTGAGTTGTCACAAAGGTAGTGGACACTTTGACTCTCCTCAGAGGCGACGTCAGCTCTCATACACACCAGCAGCCCAGAGCCATACAGACACACACACAGCAGCAGCACAGCCATAACAGTTATATTGTTGGATGTACTGAGGAGAAAGAGAGAAAAGATGTTTTTAAAAAACACAGATGAGTCTGAATAAAGGAAAAAAAAAACAGGGCTGACTGATAGTAACTAATCGTTAAAATACAAAATGAAAATATGGATATTTGCTTCATGTCGTTTCAGTTGTTTATCAAATAAAACATTTTAATCAGCAATATACATTTTACTTAAAAAAAAACTTTCTTTTTTGTTGAGCATTTTGGCAACACTTTGCATATTCAGTTCATGGTAACAATGAACAATAAACATGTTCCAAGTTTGAATCAAAAGATTTAAATACAATTAAATTGATTTAAATTAAACATAGTTTGTAAGGCCCAGCTAGAGGAGGAACCACCTCAGGAACAGGTCCAGGTCAGCAGTGTCATGGCTGCTATGAATCACCTCCTGTATGACGGTCAGCGGCCTCAAATGGTGACAGCTGCAATGAGCACACAGGTAAAACATCAGGATGTCTACTCCTCCTAACTGTGTGTGTGTGTGTGTGTGTGTGTTTACTTAATGTTGTCTCTGCACAATGTCCAATCACCTGCAGTTGACAGCAGCAGATCCATCTAATTGCTGAGTCGTGCAACCAAGGTGTGTCCAGACCCCCTGGTGGCCATCCCAGGAATAACAGCGGCTGCAGTGCACAGTCAAACTGTAGTGGACCTCATGGCTCGAATGCTTGTGTCGGAGTGGCTTCTTAAAATCTGCATTTAGCAGGGCCAGGTATCCAACACCTGCAGCTAGAACGATACATGACTGACTTTTTGGCATATTTTCCACCTCTCTTCTTGTAAATGTCAACTTCTGCTGCATTTTGCTCATCAGGAGCAAAACCAGCTCTGTGTAGCTAGAGAATCAAATCGGTACTTATAAAATAAAGTAGTGAAAACTGACTGACTGGAACAAAAACTGTCTACCACTGAGATAGGACGGGGGCAAAGTGATGCGTGCGGTGTCGCTCTCCCAGTGGTGAATCCTGAGCAGGTGGTGCATGCTGGGCGTCGGTCTCTCAAACATCCTGCAACAACAGAGAAGGTTATCAAATCATTCCACCCATTGAGCTCAGCTGCTCTCACGACTGCCACCGGAGCCGACAAGAGATTTTACATATACCTGAAGAGCAGCATGATGGGAGAGGTCTTGTTGGGCGACGTGGTGAAAGCCACACTCAGCTGAACCACCTGCTGCAGGAGCTGCTGGGTGATGTTGAAGCTGTGATAGTTGATGCTGCTGCGCAGGAGGACGTAGTGATCGGCAGAAGTCTCCTGTGAGACACAAGATAATGTACAATGTTAATTTGGGGGAACACTCAAATGAGTTGTTTATTAAATCAAGATTGTTTAAAGAGTTAGTTGAATGAATGACATTGTTGGTTGTGTTTAGAGCGGGAAATGGAAATATTATTTGTTTTATCGTCACAGGATGAAACTGAGGCAATGAAAGAGAAGCTCTACAAATATTTTTAAGTTAAGTTGAGGCTGTATAAGGAGAGAACAGCATATACAACTTCTGTTTTTATTTCGTTTCTTTTTTGTTGAGTGTTGTGTACATTGTTGTCACTGTAACAGCAGCTTAAGAAAGGGGCAGCAGAGGTTTACTTCATCCTGCTTCTATCACTGAGATTGGAATGAAGAAATCATGTGTTGATATTTCATCTTTCATCTTCATTCAGTTGCTTATTTTATTCAAATCTAAGTGAGAAGTGGTAACTGCATACTTGTTTTCTCGGCAGCTGCAGCTCAAAGACGATTGGCTGGACGAGTGATCGAACCGGGATTTTCCTCCTGGTGCTGCATTGGTGCAGACTCAGGTCGACCACTGGCCCGCACATCTGTAGATCAGCAAAGGAAATGAAGAGCAGAGAATTCCTTCGAATCACTAACTCATGACTGGAGTCTCACCTGTGCAGGCCAGCGGGCCGAGGTGAAAGGGCTGTGAGCGAACTCAGTGAGCAGGCTGAGCACACACTCTCCTCCACGACGGGCAAACAGGTGCTGGGTGTAGATGGTGGCTGAGCCTCTGACGACGGCGAAGCTTTGGTTTTGACGTGCAGCATGGAGAGACATGAGAGCCGTGTCCACTCTGTGCTCAGGGAGTTTATGGACCACGATGTACCGCTGATACAATAAAGCCTTATCATTAGAGACAGAGATGCTGCTACTGGTGTAAAAAAAAAAAAAAAAAAAACAGCGTTTTTTTAATGTCCCTCACCAGAATCAGGTCTGAAACAGTCTGGAGAACGTCGTCTACGACCTGCTGCACAGACATGGTTGATGTTTTAAAAGCACCACAGGCGTCCCTGAAGTGTTCACCAGCAGGTAGGTCCGAGTCTATTTCTGGTGTCATAACACCAGCAGCCTGCAGACCGTATGAAAGCACAGTGAGCAGGTTGCTGAGCATCTCCTGGTGTAGACGGTCCCCGACTGCTGCACTGGACGTCGGAAGTTGCTCTGCGACGGCCTGAACATGAGCTGTGACCCGTTTGACGCTGGTTGATGTCACCTGGGAAGGAAAAACAAAGTATAAGACAGAATCTGTCTTTTTCATAACACATTTATCAGTTTTATCAGTCAACTCACCTGACTTGTAACTTGTAGAAGGTCTTTGAGAATGCAGATGTTGTCCTCCATTGAAGCCTGCAGCGTAATTGGACACTATAAAAGACTGTCCTGTCTTTAGGCTAACATAGGACATTAGAGGGGTTTACCTGTTCGTGCTCCAGTTGGCACACTGTGCAGATGAGCACTGTGCGCATGCGTCTCTGCGTGTCTCTGTTTGCCTCAGCGTCCTGGCTGAGTCTGTTCAGGATGCTGGACAGCAGACTGATGTAGTTACGGATCTCGGCGCTGTTCCCAAGTTGCACCAGAGCAGATAAATTCTTCAGACCTGATTCTGAACTGAGGGGAGAAGGCAGCAATAAGATAACTGAATTACAAAAACACGTGCATGTGGAACTAGTCAATTTAAAGTGGAAGTGTATTTATTCTGATTGAATACACATGGGCCAGCAGAGGTCACTGTTGTTGAGCAAAGGGCCTTAATGTTTCTTGACATAATCAAAAATAATCAATCTTACAGCTTCAGATCCGGATCTGGAGAGGATGTGTCTCTGAGGAAACTCGGCTGAACTCGGACAGTGACAGGACAGAGTCTGGTGGCTGTTCCATATCTGCTGCTTCTGATCCTCGTGTAAATAGTCACTATGGAAACAATGAGAAAAATGATTTTTATTAAGGTATCAATCACAATGAA
>CAAKHB010007585.1:15367-28250 GCA_901007665.1 Aeoliscus strigatus | reverse complement strand
ACACACACACACACACACACACACACACACACACACACACACACACACACACACACACACACACACACACACACACACACACACATATAATAATAATAATTAAAATCACATTTAAAAACGTTTGGTGACACAACTACAGGAACTTATGTGTCATATTTGTTTTATTATCATTTAAAGATGTGGCCAAAATGACAGAGAGGGCAGATATTTTGTCCAAACAACCACAGTAATGTGTTATGAATCCTCTTGGAACTAGATGAACCAAAATTTCATGGTGAAAGTGAACATACGTTGTGTTATAATGTGAAATTGTGCAGCTCTGGGTGTTATTAACCTTTTCATGTGTAAGAGAAGTTCTTCTCTGACAGCCTGAAGAAAATTATACATTATTCTGGCAGACTTTGACTTAATAAAGTGCAAGTTATAAAAAATCATCTGCAATTTTCAGTGTTTCAGTAGCTATATGGGCCCCTCCACAACCACTGCCCCCCCTACTTTGCCTCCCTTTGTTCTCCCGGGCTCTAATAGGTTTTCCCCTGCCACACACAATTCACTTTTTCCCCCTTTTCCCCGGCTCCCCATCCCCCACATCCCTTTTAGTGGAGTGCCCAGTGTCGACTGGAGCATTTGAGCAATTTGAAATTAAAGCAAACAATGGGCAGGCACTCCCAGGGACCTCTCGCTCACCATATTACACGGAGGACGCTCGTGTGCTCTTGCGCATTATTGGCAAGTCATTACGTTTCTGTGGAAACCGGGAGCAGGAGCTCACTGAGGAATCGGTGATGCAAGCAGCAGCTGAGTGCTTGGAAAAGTGTGTGTGTGTGCGTGTGTGTGTGTGTGTGTGTTCTGTAGCATCCCTGGCAACGGCATGGGCATGCTGTCAAAACAAAGCAAAACATATTTGACTGTCGGATACACATGCTGATATCAGGGGTTTAAAAAAAATCATGATATTGTTTTTGGAAAATAGAAAACATATATTTTAAAAATTACGCTCAATTCTACTCTCCTATACGTTTACTATGGTGGCATTCATACATGCAACATAATGAATATTTGACCAGTTGAAAATAACACTCAGTGAGCATTATAACATTCAGTTAATACTTCAAAATCGTCTATTTTGAGAATCATTTCCATTAAACGTGTAATTACAGTGGCTGTTATTGTGTCTGAAATGATAATATCAGCAATTTAATAAATTATACAAAGTACAAAGTATTTTAAACAACACAGTGAAGCATAAATTCAAGCATGACAATGCACTCCATTTAACCATGATTTTACATACATGTAATAAGATTCTTAGTAATGGTGCATTTGTGTATATATGTAAGTATATCTAGCACTGAAAAAAATATTATAAAGCCTTAGATTATAGGATAATATGGACTATTTAAAACGTTTTAGGCTGTTATTTTGCTGTTTAGGGCAAAGATTGAAAATCTCTTCTCGTCTTTCACATAATCTCTATTTTCCCATCATTTTTACACCAGCAAGGCATAAATCAGTAGGTTTTTCCTGTCCCAATTGTGAAACTGTAATTTTCGTATCACTCTCTTAGAAATCTATTTTTTAAGAGAACATTGACTTACCATTTAAAGTTTTAGCTGCAACATGTAATTCTCTTGGAGGAAAAGCAATACTGGTTTAGCTTCTCTTACCTTCCTGTGTTGACTTCAGTCAGATCCTGGTCATCATCAGTGTACTAAACTAAAGTGATTTGCAATATATTACACTGAAACACCCACGATTCATCACCTTCAGCTGGGATGATCATATTCCATTTTCAATACAGCTTTAGTGGGTCATACGTCATCTTGGTCAACACAGTATATCAAGGAATACACGTTTTGTAAGCACATATTTTTTTCTTGAAAAAACTCCCTAAAACATTCGGTACGTCATTTCACTACATCGCACCTCTGTGCCTGCCCCCATGTCTTAGAAATCTCGTCACTAGAAAGTTTCCAAACATCTCAGCCATGTGGAGCCAAAATGGAACTCTCTCATCATCTCGTTTACTTCCGGTCAGGCACGTAAATGCGCCTGACGTCATGACGCATTTCCTGTTCTCGACGTAGCCCCCCCCCAACCACACACACACAGTTCTCAGCGTCGCGTCGTGAAGTGGATGTTTTGGTGAACAAAACAGCGTGTCGACAGGAAAGAAACACGTCTTAAACATGACATTTCGAGCGCATGGGACCTAAAGTGGCTCGGCGGAGGAACGAGGGGCGTTTCGAGCGAAGGATTCTGTTTATCTACACGTCGTACACCTCCGCATGTCGGATTTCTTCATAGATGGTCTCCGGCGAGCGTTGTCTGGCGGCGGACGACGGGTTCTCGACGAGTAACATGAAGGAGATGATTGGAGGGTGTTGTGTTTGCTCAGACGAGAGAGGCTGGGCGGAAAACCCGCTTGTGTACTGCGACGGACACGGCTGCAACGTCGCTGTACACCAAGGTAAGCTGCTCTCCGGCTCGGCTAACACTTAGCGGCGGTTAGCTCCCAGGCTAGTTAGCGTTGTCTTGTTGCAAGGTTATGGAGCCTCATCTGCCGTCATCAAGGCCAGGCCGAGGTCACACTCCAGAGAAGTCCCCAACTTTTGACATGGACCTTTGCTTTGGAGGTTTTCCTGTCAGCAGGAGTGGACATACTCTCGTGCTGCTAACATGTAACAGTCCCAATTCTGCAGAATACAGAGAAGCTGGGTTGGTCGCCTACAAATGAGAGATAAGGATAAGCGGATTGTGTTGGGGATGTATTTTTGCACTCGACAAGCAGCAAAACAGCAATTGTATTCTTTATCACATAATTGTAATGCATCGCTGCCAAGCCAGTTTTCAACTCACGTTCAGTGAGACGGAATCCTGTGTTTACAAATGAAGCAGCTGGCCATGTGTGTTTTTGGCAAACACTGCGAGAGACTGCAAACAATTTGAAATGTCAGCAAGTCTGAACCCACACCGATTCTTGTTTTCATTGGTAACGTTGTTGTTTTTTTTGAAAAGGCCTCTGAATGCTGCTTGGCTGTAACGTAAAGAATCTGCTGGCAGCTAAGCTGTCACATACTTCATAGCCCTTGGATGAACTGTGGCTGTTTTCAATACATGGTTGATCATATTTCACACAGGCTTCTGTTTCTGCTGGAACAAAGCTGCAATCATAGCTGGGAAATATTAGTAGGATTGTGCCAAGTTGTTCGGCATTTAGTCCAAATTTATTTATTCATGACATTCACTGGGGGTGTAATATATCAGTTTGATAGGTGTATTGTGGAACAAGTGCAGTTTAAGGTGATACTGTCCATATTTAATGCACTCTGTCCTTTTGTGTAGTCGTTTTTCCAGTGGATGATGCCGATGTTTTGTGCACAGAAAGGCAGGTGGTGAACATAAACCTGACATGTGTGTTTATGGAATTGAGAATGGCGAGAACAGTGTTCATTTGTGTTTATTTGCATTGTGAATGCTGATACAATTAGCCAGTGTTAGATTATTCACTCTGTGTCAGTTGTTATTATCATACAAGATTGTTGATGCCACTGCCAGTTGGTAGATTTGTGTGAACTCTCTTTTTTATTCAGGAAACAACACAAAAAGTGATGTAAAAAGTGTTACAAAAACATCAATATAGTTGGTACTCAATGTAGGCTTTGTTTTTCCTGTAAACTGCACACAAGTCAATCTCTTTGCACTAGGTTTGGATCACTTAAATGCTACAAATGTGTGGCCAGACACTCTCTTGTTTTTTGCTTGAGTTTGAAATACACGTCATATCATTCCCACAAAAGAAATGATTCAGTTATTCAATTAAATGTACATACTCCTTCTGCTCATGTGTTGAGAAGATTCATTGAATAGTAACAAATGCCTTTGAATGATTACTGGTTACAATTAAAGATATGAATTTTTAGAAATATTTTTTGTTGGCTACCAGCTCTGCTTGCTGCAATTTGGCATTCTCAGATTGAATGAATACTAAAATTCCGCAGGTCTCTCTGTTTGCTCATCGTCCATCTGAGTCTTATGCCCCCTTTTCACTGTATAGTTCCAGCTCTGCTCGACTCTTCTCTGTATTCTTTGCATTTCCACCTGGTACCTGGTGCTCTTTTTGGTACCCCCTCCAAGCGAGGATTCAGGCTGAGCTGGTAACAGAGAGAGGGATGTCCCTGGCACTATCATCATCATCACAAGAATCAACAGGCATTTTTAAATACTGGCAACAGCGATACAACGACTGTTGTGTATTCCTTGTTTTATGTTAATTTAACATGGCTGGTGTGCGCAAAACAATTACACTGGTGTCCGTCAACAAAATACAGATGTTTCTGTGTTTGGTGGCTGAGAAATAACTTGTGTGGTGTGACCGACTATGAGAAAGTATATCAGGAGTTTCAGCCACTCTCTCAGCACTTTTAACCTGCTCTTTCACGGATGTCCTCCGTTGTTACTTGTTTATGTTGCATATCTCAGTACGCAATGTTCTACCTGAAACATGACATTCTTCTGACCGTAGTGCGCATGCGCCGAGCAGAAGTAAGTTTACGACCCAGAATTTGAAACCGGATCCATATTTGATAGTGGAGTGCTTGTGCCAATATTTGATCATGGTGCACATGCGCCGAACACAACTTCTAGTAGTAGATCCTTATCCTCATATTGCACTGATTTTTACACAGTGTTGCTATTTAGAAAGGCAGTATATTCGAAGGGAGTCAAATTGGTGAATAAAATGCATTACTAATGTAATTAAGTAATCTTTTTAAAAAAAGATTTGTTAAGATATGTTAAGAGGCAAAGAATAACAAGTCTGAAATCGTCACCACTTCATCACATTCAATCATCTGTGAATTGCCAGCCCCCCCACCCTACCAAAATAAATGAGTAAATATCAGTTTAATTATATTACTTGCAAAGTCTCATGTAGTCCATAGTCCATAAATAGAAAATTTCAAATGACCAACCCCTTATGTTCCGTGTTAAAATTCAAATAAGCCCAAATCAAAATGTCAACTATCAAATATGCAGCAAGTAAAAAACCTCTATGTTTATGTATATACAGTAAGCATTTATTTAATATAAAGTCTTTATTTCAGTCAGTCCATTGACTTGTTTGCGCATTTTGTTCTCGACACTGATAATTGTTCTATTTTCATACTATTTGAATATTGTACTGACTTTTGAACAATAAAGCTGTTAAAAAAGGCCGCCTGTCGTACATCGTTTTGTTCACGTGTACTTGGGAAAAATTCAGCAGCTTGCTCATGCGTAGTACGTCATACGCATTATGTTTCCGGATAGACGATTGAAACGCAGTCGTGGCCGTGACCACCCCCCTCACATCAAGGAAGCACTGACCTTTAATGGAAAATGACATGTCTGGTGCCAAAAGTGAGTAGTATTGAGTTGAGTAGAACTGGAACTGCTAACCTCTTTATGTCACACTAACACAGGCCGATTAACACAGCTGCACACTGTGTTAACCGGGCTTGAGTGTACAGCTGTAAAATCTGTAATATCCAATCAGCCAAAATGCACTTGTTGTGGCTGCGTTTTGGGCACAGACCTACTGTGCTTTGGTAGTTTGTAGAAGCATTGTCCCATAAATTCTGATGTAGATTACATCGGGTCCACTATGCAGAATTCTTAAGATTCTTCACAAATCAGACGTTCATCTTATAATATTAGCCACTCATGTTTAGCGTTATCGCATCCATTGTCATTGCACAACATATTCCCTTTTTTCTTCTGAGCCCACTCAGTTTTGTTATGAGTTGTTGTAATTAAGAACATTTAATTGAATTGATGTCTCCCGTTCCCCTGTAGGATAAGCTCCTCCAAAGCATTCAAAAACCACATTTGGCATCTTTTACCATGGTAACATGTAGAAATCCTACAAGCTTTGATTAATGTAGACCTCACCACGTTTTTTGGTGTCTTAAGTTGTTTTCACATTTTAGAGTTTGAACTCATAAACCTGCAACTCTGGATTATTGATGGTTTTAGATTTGGATTATGGGCTCTGGCCAGATCAGAGATAATCCAAAAATGTGAGGAGGTAGACTATTTAGGTTACTGTTACTGTGTTCCGGGTAATGCACTTTGATTACCAGTCCTGTAGGCATCAGTTTAAATTAGGTTACGAGGACGAGCGGAATTGTGACGTGAGGCTGAGAAATCTGCACGAACCCTTCTGTTACATGCACATCCACCACTTAAACGATCATCTGAATATGTTTGTAGTGTGTGACATAAATGTATGGATGCCAGTACTACTAGTACTACTATTTCTTGAAAAATATTATATTTATATTTACATGTGAAATGAACATTTGAAAGGGAAGTTAAAAGCATCAGAGAGACTTTTGTTGTTTGTAAGTCAACTCTGTCAGCCTCTGTCAGACAACATTAGACACAGTAGATGCAGTAGAGGAATGTCTGGAGATGGCAGGACAGGAGACGGCAAGTGACTCTCTTTGGAAAGCTGCTGCAGTTTGGTCAGTAGGTTGCAAGATGTGTGACAGATTTTACAATAAGCCTCTGTTGGGAGCAAAGAGTGCAGACCTCCAACAATGCTAATGTGCAAAAATGCTGATTTATAAGTGTAAAGTGCAACATGTTCTTCTTTGGCTCATACTTTCCTGAGTTGTATTAGCATTCATCAATTAATCAGATGAAAATATGCAACCGAGAGAATAAGATGTGATCATTACACATTTTATTGCTGTCATAGGTCAGTGGATGTCAGCCATAAACACACTACAACATGGCATGACTAACTGGTGATCAACCAGCGTCATTATTAACACATTTCATCACCCGCCATTAATTTTCATTTATGGCGAACATTAATGTTAGCGTGTGTCTGCAGTGGACTGTGGACTGGGTGTATGAACTGGGTGCTTGCAGGCAAAACACAGTGCTTTTTAAAACAGCAAACACCGCCATTCAAAAAGAGTTTTGCCATGAAAATTTCTTATAATCAGGTACTCGAGGAATTTCTTCAGTTCTAAACTCCAAATGTTCTTTGAGCAAATAGCAACTGTCCTGGGTATTTTCTCTTTTTTTAAATGTTATACGTTTTTCTACAGTCATGCGATCCCACACGTGACAGCAGTGAAGCTGATGTACCATCCCATGTGGATGAAATGAGCAGCCGCTGTGCTGTGGTCAGTCTGTCAAAACACTGCACGGTTCAGCCTTTCAATGAGCATATTAGTCAAGTCCGACCTTGTCAGAAATAGTAGGTGTAAAAATGCAATAGGGTTTTGTGTCCCTGCAGAGTGGTATTATCACTGTTTGAATGATTCTCTCTCCCTTGTTCCAATCTCTGTGCAGCATGCTATGGCATCGTGCAGGTACCCACTGGTCCATGGTTCTGCAGAAAGTGTGAATCCCAGGAGCGAGCAGCCCGCGTGGTGAGTCACACAATCCGTCTATTTATTTATCGTTTATGAATAAAGTCATGGAATAACAGGATTGTGGCTGACGGTCTGACAGAGATTGAGGACCTTGAGCTTTTGAACAGCACTATACTTTGTAAATGTGCCAGGAAAATTCTACTTGCTTAGCTGAACTCAGTGTGTGAAAACTGTATGGAGAAAAAAGACTTTCTGTCAAAACATAGTTCCAATGGGTTGTACTTCTACTAGACTACTGTTTCATTTTTAGTTCACGTCTGTTTTTTTTCCAGCTTCTGTTGATTTGGTATGAATTGATTTATCACCATTGAAAGAGATTTCGGCAAAAAAAAACACAAAACAATTTTAATGGTGTCAGAGAATAGTTACTATACTTACTTCTTACTAGTCGTATTTTCTCATTCAATTATTTGTCTTTCAATGATGGACCCACAAAAGTCTCAGTTCAGAGAGCCTCCTTGCAGTGGGGGGTGCGTTGACTGACTATGAGTGAGAAAAAGAGATGCTTTTCTAAGCTAACGGCACAAAACACACATTTGTGGTTCCTTACGAAAACGTGGCTATCCAGGGAAAACAGCTTCAGCATTTTTATTTTCACCACCCGTGACTGATTAACAACTGCTCACATGTCTGCTGACATTTACGCTGAAGTCCACTAACAAAACCAAAGGAGAAGAAGACAGAAGAAAGATGTTTTCTGGTCACTAGAAGATAATGACATAGTGTGTCTCTTTCCCAAAAGCTGCACAACTAGTCTTGTCTCCTCACAGAACTCAGAATCATGTCGCCTCAGGCTTACAATTTCATAAAAGAGCATCTTTGATGTGTTTTTGCTAGAGGCTGGTATTGCTTGTGGCGTGTCAACTTAACATGACCCAGACAAACCCCTGAGAACCTGTCTAGATATTATCAGGGCAAGATTTACTCAACGTAGCTGTTGATGCAGGTGTTAAGTATCTCCTGCCCATCTGCATGATGCATGGCTCTCGAGTGCACCCTTAGCTCCATGACAAGTCATTTGTAGGGTTTTAAATGTAGTATAACCAAGTGTGTGCAGAGTTTGTACCTTGAAGCTGATGAGTGAAGCGCTTCATTTTCTGAGACCGACTGCCCACACACTAATTTTTCTAGGAAGGAGAACAATTGTATGAGGTGTTTGTTTTAAATTGTCTAATAAATATACGCAATTGGTTCAAAAGAACTGTTGAATTGTATGTATCAGAACAGAAAAATTCACAGAAACATGCACATACATATAGTTGGTATATGCATATCATATATGTGTGTGCGTGTGTATAAATATATGTACATTTATATGTATACACACACACACACACACACACACACATTTAAAATTGGGAGATTGCAGATTAATAGAACACATACGATGTGAGTTGAGGATATTGCCAGACTGAGTAACACACACCAGAGGTGTGTGTTCTGCATGTTTCTGGAGAGTCTCTGGCTGTTTGCCCTAAGCCAGCACCCGTTTACCAGTTTATCTCTTATGTCAGTGTATGTCCCACGTTCATGTTCACTTCTCAACACGCAGTTGAGTCTGAGCCGTTGTTCCTGACGCAGCCTGTCATCTTTACCCACAGAGATGTGAGCTATGTCCCCACAAAGACGGAGCCCTGAAGAGGACAGACAATGGAGGTAGGATCCCAACAAACTCACATCCGTGGTCAGACATTTGTGCATTTTCTCACTAAATGCCAGCAAGTTGTAGGGCCGTGAGCGTGCTGTGAGACTTATGTTGCTGTTTGTTGCTGGTGTGCCACCTCTCTGTACCTTACTTTCCAGTGCATGATGAGTTAGTATGTGTGTGTGTGTTTGTATGTTTATGAGGGGGCGGACCAGGATGAGTATAGTGCACGGCCTGTGAGGAGTCTCCTTGCTGGGTTCATTGGGAGGTCAGCTTGGTGGAGACTGTAAATATTCTGTGTGTGTGTGTGTTGAATCAGTCAGAGAGAGGCACAGCTGTGGGATTGTGTCCAGGCCTGCAGGGAGGCATCAGGACAACACTAACACACACCGTTTTACTACTTTCTCTTTTATTTTACCCTTCCCATGACCCTGCTCACTCGCCTCTCGTTTCTTTCTCTCTCTTCCCATCTCGTCTCTCTGCCCCTGTCAGTCCCTCTTACCTTGTTGACCTGTGTGATTGGTTCTGGTGTTGCCATTAGATCCAACATCTTTGCCTGTCACATTAGCAGATATTACACAACTAATAGGAGCTCAAGTATTAAAACCAGAGAGGTTTGCACAGGTTCTCTGGATGGATGTTATCATCAAAGAAATATTAACTTGACAGAGTTTCTAACTCTCTGTTCCACTGATGTTTTTTCACTGTGCATATATAAGAATTCAGACCACGTTATACTGAAGTAATTTTTCCTTAACTTGGTACAAAGCCACCATTGAAACCCGTCAACCTTTTTTTGCCCCCTGTGAAGTTTATTTTAAATTGTAACACATCATAAATGTGTTACCAAAGTTCATTGTCTCAGCGCATTGGACTCTGATAACGCCTCAGAGCGTCACATGTTCATGAAGAGCTGCTTTGTTGAGTTTTCAGGGGTTAATAGTGTGAATTGTTTAGTTGAGGAGGAAAGCTGTGCCACTTTTATGGTCCTGTTTTATAGGCCTCTTCCAGATTCTTGGAGGGACTTCAAAACAACAACATGCCCCCATTTCACACCCACTGCCTTCCCCATGTCCCGCCCTCTGCCCTGCTCCCCCGGTCCGCTCACCAGGTCAAAGGCAGGTCAGGGGTTCAACTGTAAGTTTAAGCCTGTTTTTGTTTCCTCTGTGGGGAAAAAAGGATACCTCCAGCATTGCAGGAGATTCCCACCTCCATTTGACCTCCCGTTCACCTCCTACAGCTCCTCCACAGATAGTCGTCAATTCTGTTGCCACTCAACCAGACCCTGGTATCGTTCCACCGCCCCTAGTTTGTCTTCACTGACAGCCAGCTGTGTGTTTAAAGGTTGAGTGAATGTTGTTCCGTTGTACATCATTAAAACATTAGGGAATCTTATTCCAAGTCAAAATATCATTTTGGTTTCATTCACATATTAATCGGGAGTTCAGGACTAAAAATGCCTTTTACTTACAGTCCATTTTGACACATACTGTGATCAAACTGAGAGTTTGCATGTTGTCAGAACACACTGAAGGTTTGAGCTAAGCTGCATTTCATTGAGAGGAAAGGTCGGATCGTGTTTACATAAAATGGGGAGTGCATTGGGACCTTATGATTTATGAAAACCTGACTAGACTTGATCTGCTTGGTCACTTAAATGTGTAATCAGTTAATCACATGATAGACTTTGTAAGCACTGAGGCTTGGAGACAGACAAGATTCAGACAGACTTGGAAACCTTTTAATTCTGAGCTGTCTCAGGGTTTCACAGAGAAGCCATCCAGTGAGTGACCTCTGCCGCATACCTTTTTCCATCTTGTGGAATTCAAATAGCCATGAAGGTAGGCAGAATAGCATCTCTGAACCCACAGCACTTGAAGCCTTTAAGCAGATGATTTCCCGCAGCAGACGAACACAGGGGGTGTTGTTCCCGTCCAGCTTTCAGGATGCTCAGTCGTTAAAGAAATGAATGGGAAACTACAAATATTCACTGCTGTCTCAAGAATAAGCGGAGCCACAGCACCACCCGCCTTCCACCTCATAGCAACCAGAGCTGCAGCAATAGCTTACACTTATAACCTCTGAACGAATCTTTACTTTTAATGTCTGATGGTAACAGTGACTACTGACTTTGACCATGGTGAGCTGAGTGGTTTTCAATAGTGATGCAAATGGCACTGTGGTAGCACACTGAGATACAACACTGAGTCTGAGTGAGTTACTATGGTTACAGGGATGCTCTGTGGCTTATCAACAGCACTGAACCAACTGTAGCGTGTGTGGTTTGTTGATAATACAGACACATAAATTGAAATGTGGTATTATTATTTTCCTCAACAATTGAACCATGCAAACACCAAGACAGTAGACATGCTGATTTTTTTCTCATTGTGTGAGACTCTTGTGCTGTGTTTTTCTGTTCTTCAGCTATATTTCACACTTTGTACCGTTCCCTGTGTTGTATTGTTTGATCACCTTTATTGCACTATATAAAATGAAAAGTACAAAAAGGAAAGGGTGACAGGAAGACAATAACAGCTTAATTTCACTTCATAGAAAAGTGACCAAGTAACATGCATATCTATGTCCAGGCCCAATTTTCACATGGGAAACAGGGAATGGGCCGGCTGATGGTTGACTTTTGTCATGCAAAAGTTGGGTTTCGGCCACAAACTCACCTTTCTGTTGTTCATGTGGATTGTATTAGTTTCTCGTGTTGTTGCAGGGTGGGCCCATGTAGTATGTGCTCTTTACATACCTGAGGTGGAGTTTGCAAATGTGTCAACAATGGAGCCAATTGTCCTTCAGTCTGTGCCACATGAGCGTTATAACAAGGTAAGCAACTTGACATATACCCCTTATTAGGTATTTAACTCATTGTCTGTGTATAAGTTCATGTGTGTTTTCCTGGCTGGTTGTCTGTAGACATGTTACATCTGTGAGGATCAGGGCAGAGAAAGCAAAGCAGCCACAGGAGCGTGTATGACCTGCAACAAACATGGCTGCCGGCAGGCCTTCCACGTCACATGGTGAGACACGTCATACTCACCTCACTGGATAAAAAGTTGGTTTCTTTTGTTTCATCTGTTATTTCATTGTTTGAATTTGTTATGCACCACTTGACCGTAGTGCCCAGTTTGCGGGGTTGTTGTGTGAGGAACAAGGATCTGACGCTGACAATGTCAAGTACTGTGGATATTGCAAATACCACCACAGCAAATTGGTAAGTGTCTCTTACATTGGTTAAATTCAATAACATCACTCATCACTTAACAGTATATACAATTAATCCAAAACCTTTTGTTCATGTCTTGTCATGCTTTTTTCTGCACCTGAGAACAAATTAACATTTTTAACCCATGTTCAATTAATTCTGGCCACTCTGGGGTCATCAAAAGCAAGAGTTGTGTTCCTGCCCAGCATGTGACTAAAAAAAAAGTATTTATTCTCCTTTTGGGGGAATATTCAGCTCTGTAGCAACGGAATACGACTTATGAATACGACTACCGTGGATTCTGCATCTGAAATTTGACTACGCAGCCTGGTCTTCAGAAGCATCACACATTTAAACCTTCTCATCCCTGTTGCTCTTTCCTCAAGAAGCAGTTCTGCCAACCTGTCTCTGCTATCTTCCTCCCTAGTCTTCCTCCTTCAGCCCACTTCCTTTGCTCTTTTTGGCCCTTGCTCTAGCTCCTGTCATTTATCTTTCGCTCCCATCTGCTTCCTCTTTGGCTGGTTCAATCCATCCATTCCCCCACTGTTTGACTCTCTTCCACCTGCGCTTCACCCTCCACTTAGCCTATGTACC
>CAAKHB010007585.1:4331-15347 GCA_901007665.1 Aeoliscus strigatus | reverse complement strand
CCCCCCCCCCCCCCCCCCCCCATCTGGATCCCTCCCACTTCCTCCATCCCATCATCTCTTCATGTATTGGTCCTCAGCCCAGTCAGGACACAGCTGGTTGTGTTTGTGGGTGTTTGATGGGCCGGTCTGGCCTTGATCATTATTTATTTTTTATATTTCCTTGAACTGTTAATGATTTATATCGTAAAATTCCAGTAGGCCTGTCCCAGTCAGTTAACGTTTGGTTAACATTTGGTCAGCAGGTGTTGTAGTGGCTTTAGGGCTGTAGGCCAACCTTGTTCAAACACAACATATGGCTTTAATATGAAGTTATTTAATTATTTACCTTTTGGGCAGGCAAACATGGTGCGTTTTTCACCTACTGGAGGCTGTCACTCCTAAATTCTAGATTTAATGTCTCAGTCTGTTACTGGATGAAGGGCCCTAATTTACCATTTTTAGCAGAACTTCATCAGAGGTGACAGGAATAACCTGGTTAGTCGAAGGTGTGTTGTCATTGCTGTCAAGACCTCCTGTCACGACCTCCTGTCACGTTCCACGTCCAGTAAACATAAGTAAACACACCTGTGTTTGTGTATATACAAGTACTGATCATGATTCCTGTAACAGGTAGGATGAAAAGACAGGGTTTTTTTTAGGATCACTACACATGGAGGACAGTTTGCAATGTGAGCAGACACCAATGGACAGGCTCATGCTGTTCTATTGATTGTGTATGAATGTCATTGGATGCCAGGGTGTAATGTCATTAAGCTGCAATCGTATGGATGACAGGAATGTGTGAGAAGAAATCAATAGTTATGAGACCAATATTCTTAGCTGAGGGGGTTTCATAAAATACCACATGATGGATGTTTCCACCATATTACATATACACATGTTCGTGGACTGAACCTGGATCTGATTTTGACTTTGTTTAGTCATGAGAGTGGTGGAATTTGACATTGGCGAGAAGTGTTTTTGTGACATATATGATTAATTTACGTAGTAGTATTTAAGTAGTGTAATCACATGTCACGTACCAGTCAAGTGGACTATTCCTGGCACAAAGCTTCATTTGGCTGTGGATGTCCTTTGTGGCTTTTCGCTGTAATGTGTTCATGATATCAGCCAGTTGCAATTTATCAGTTTATCAGTTGCAACTGATAAACATTTCAGTTTAAATTTAAATTTCATATAAACTCTAGTCATGTTTGGTATAATTGGGAGTAGCTCACCGTCTAGCCTAAGAGCCCTGAGTCTGAGGCAATGTGATGGCATATATTTGGTAAATCCTCGTATATTTGTTTTTGCAGAATAGCAATATTTTTGTGGTGTTTAACACGTCTAGTTAACATACCGATTCCCAGATTTGAATCCACATTCACATTATTTAAATGAAGACATGGTCATGTGTCTAAGGCTGCGAGCTCTACGTGAAGCCAGTAGTTATTGATCTTGCAGTGCACCAGTTTGTCTCTGGGAGTTTTACATAAAGTGCCAAAAGAAACACACCCTCTGTGCTGTGGAAAGCAGACTGGATCTCTATGCCTAGGGAATATCTGGCTGTAATTTGAGGATGCAGTTGGTTATCACCATGGCAACAGATGCCATAAGCAAGATGAAGTTGGCTTGGCCTGAGATCGATGGCCAAGGCCCCTCAAGTGTCCCAGGATGCCTCCTTAGAGCGTAGTTCCGGCAAAGAACTCGAACACAACACAGAGCTTGTTGTCTCTTGAGTCCAGGAATGATGGTTAATCCTCTCTTGAGTTCACCTAATGGTTATATTAGTACGGACAACCTTTTTTTTCTCTTTACACTTGAGATCAAATGAGTTTTTAAATTTTAAGATTGTATATTTTAAATAAGTTTACTGCTATAATTTTTTTTTATAATTACTCATGACAATGTCCTGTGCCTGTTTCTGAATTTTAGTGCACTCATCTTATCTCAGTTTAAGTTTGGTTTATTGAAATAAAACAGATACTCTAGAGTTAGTTTTGAGCTGGTCTTATTACAGCCTCTTTTCTTTAGACTTCATCCAGTAACTTGGAGTTCCTCTTTACCTTTTAGCGAAGGAGCAGGGGCCGTGGTAGTAGATCTCAAAGCTTAAGTGACTCTTCCTCTCAGTGTATGGATAGACCCCCAGACCAGGACAAGAAGGTAAGCCAGTCCTCAGAACTTACCCTCTCTATGCCTCCCATCCATGACTGTGGCTCCACCAGAAGCATATCTTGTTGCCTGTTCATGCTCACACTATAACTGGACAGTGAAATGTGCTTTGAATCCTTAAATGAATTACCATTTTCAGTGGTTGGTTTTTGAATTTATTGGCAGGATGTCCAGCAATTTGTCAAGTCAACACCAAAGCTCCTTAATTGTCATTATGTCTTCAAATGTTACAAATAACATCCCCAAAAGCATCACTTTATTTAAAAAATAATAATAATAAAAAAGGCTGATGGGTAAGAAATATGCTTGACGTCTTTTAATTTTCACGTCAATGTGTGTCTGTGTAATCAAGATCCTTGATGGCTATACAGTAGTTTGACGACATAGCCTGTGAGTATTGTTTTTAATGCCCTTAAATGTGATGTCCAAGTGTATTTGTACATTAAAACTAGGAGCGGTTTTATTGCAATTTTCTCTTGGCTGTTAATAAGAGTGCAGCCCACCTCAGCCCACCAGGGATCAAAGCCTCTCATGAATACTACATTAGTGAGAGTTAATCAGTCACGCCTGTTAGTAGTACATGTAATCACAGGCTGCGTAAAATCACAATTTACAGGAGGTGTCAAGCCATCTGCCCCCTCCCTCTTTGTTTTCAATCCTGTGCTGAGCCTTTGTCGGCACAGGTCAGAGCTGTTGTCTATTGTAGAATTGAAGCAGCATGTTACATTAGTCATAAACACTTCTGATGGTAGATGGTCTACAACATGCGTAAGCTCATCTTGGAATATCCAGAAGTTGAACTTTGAAATACATCTACATTCCCCACTGGGATAGTGAGTACTTGTTAACAGGCTAGAAATGTGTTGTATAAATAAAGAATAAATAAAACCGCAAGAATCACTCTATAATTTGATGAAGCAATCTGGGCATTGTTAGAACCTAAATTTAGCTCTGCAGTGCAACCATTTCATTCCTGTGTGGAAATAAAATGTTGGTAGAAGAGAAAGAAAAATCTTATATGTTTCAAGTAACCTGAAGCCCCGAAATGATGTTTCTCTGCAGTTATTAGTCAGACTGTGCTCCCTTGCATGCAACCTAGATGAATAAATATATGAATTAAATATTCCATAATCACTGTATTTGCTGTGTTATTTTGCAAAAAGGTCAATAGTCAGATTATTTCATGTCTTTGGCAATGGTGTAATTGGGTGATAGTTATGCTCATTTGGCTCTTGAGTTGGTATCTAGGGGCAACGTGGTGCAAGCCATGGAGCTGTGGGGTGTGGTAAAAAAATAATAGAATAAAATAGACTGCAACGCATAATAGGTGCAAATCAGTTTTGAGGTTCTACATTTTACATGTTTCATTATTTCTGCTTTTTAGTTAGCTACTTTCTGTGTATCTGTACTACAGTTAACTTGAAACCAGTTTTAACTGTGGGTCATCTTGTCCTGGGATGTACTATTTATCCAAAAATGTCATGATATCATGGTAATTTCAGTTATCACAAAAAAGTGTGAATTCAAATAGGAAATTATTTAAAATCTTATCATATTTCATCAGTTGATGGTTAATGGTTAATATTATATGCCGCATTATATTTCAGTTCTTCATAACAGAACTGAATATGTTGCCAAATATTTGTCCCTTTTTATTTTACTTATTTGAATTTGAGATCATGGGTACTCCTCAAAAAAAGAAACCTGGTCAATGGCCATTGTGTCTCATAAGCTTAGCTTGTAGTTGTTTGTGTAAGCATGTGTCTTCATTCATTGTAGTACACTTAATTTCTCTCGCTCAAACACACACGCACACACAACCACTCACACAGATTCAGAGTACAGTAGCCGTCTGTGTGCGTACGCATGCTTGCGTGTGTGTGTGTGCACATGCATTTGTAATATGGTCCGGTGGCTCTGATGTCTGCCCACCTTATTGTAGACCCTGCAGTTGGGCTAAAGAAGGGGCAAAAAGATCTGCTATGAAAAGGCCTGCAGGAAACACACACATCCATCCGTTTCTGTGTATATGTACATACACACACACACACACACACACACACACACACACACGCACACACACACAATGGCTGGTCTGAAGTCTTGCAGGAAACTGCACAGGGGAATTCCTGCCAGGCTCCGGCAGATTATTTTCCCCCTAACTTCCTTTTGGTCCATTTTTCCCCGTCTGCACTCACCTCTCCACAGCCCCCTCCTCTTACTCCTGAGGACATCAGGCATCTATAATAAATTATATTAATTTAACAAGCAACTTGTCTTGAAGGCAGTGGTACAGATTTTCTTGGAATTCTTGGAAGCGGTTGAAAATACTGATCACATTTCAGACCTTTATTTTTATTTAACAACAATAACAATAACAACAATTTTTATATAACAACAATATGAGTGTACTGGCAAAATAATATATCAATCACTTGGTCATTGACCAACAAAAAAACCCAAATTAATTTGTTTTGCATATTTTCTGCAATACTGTAGTTTTTTTTTTTTTTTTTTACCTTTGAGTCAAAAATGATAGAGTAGTTGTTACCGAAAGCTTTCCTTAACATATTAATTCATTATTTAGGTGATCAGTTTTCTTGTTCGTACCATGCAGACATTAGGGGGAATGTCAACTCTCCACACAGAATAGAAGTTCTCTCATCTTCATTCCTCATAGTGGATGTCAGTCCATTGTTTCGTTTGCTGCTGATAAATAGACGTGGACCTCATCCTCTACCACCACTCATATTTACCTCACACAGTTTGAAAAAACACTTGGACAAATGTCAAATGATCGGGCTGCTAATGGTCAACAACAGAGAAAAGGGGGAGAGGACATGCTAAAAGGCTTTGTTTCCCCCCTGTATAATCAATTGACCTGATTGATAAGGGTGTGTCAGGCTTACATTGTGTGTGTTATGTTTCCCACGCCCAGTGCTTTGGGTCCTTCTCTGTGTGTATGCGTGAGTGTTATCTGACCCTCTCTGCTCAGCCGCTGTCCATCAACACCTACCTCTGGAATGTTAATGAAAAACAACAAGGGGATCCCAAAGAATTCACCTATCTCTCTCTGTGCTCCTCTCTGCTGCCTCGTTTTCACTTTTGCCAGTAGAAGCTGAACTTTGAGAAATGCGTGTTTGTCTTCCGTGAAAAACTGGTCACTGTGTAAGTCTGTGTTGAATGTTGTTGATTTGTATAAGTTAGGTAATGGTTGATAATTTTCAGATAGCTTGTCTTTTAGCAAGTCAGTCTCGACTTGAACTAGTTTAGTTAGAACCATGTATTTATTTATTTACTCTTTTATGCCAACAATTTGATAAAATTCAGAATGTACTAGTAGAAAAAAAAAAATCCTGTATACATAAATAATTCACTCCCACAGCAGTTGGTTGTTTGGGTTTGGTGCCATGCAGGTTGTCAAAGGTGTTTCCTGAAAGTGGCTGCCTGCCACAGTCTGAAATTCAAGCAATGAGAACCAGAAGGGTGAACACAAAGAGTGAAGTTAGGAAGTGAGTGAACAATGAATTGACAATCATCTCAAGCTGATGTGCCTCTGATGGGAAAAACATACTACCATCGCTATTATTCACGCTGCACAAAGGGTCAATTGAATGTTTTTCAACATTAATTGTTTATAAAAGGAAAATTGCGATACTTTCCAGTTGCATCCTCTTGAGCATTAGCATTAGCATTAGCGGAAATCCGCTTGCAGTCGAGTCACAGTGGAGCTGCTGTCTCCTGATTTAACTGGTGATGTCTGTTAACTGCCACTTGCAGAGGAAGTCTGGCTAAACTGTCACTAGCCATGTGATCATTTCTCAATCAGAACCAAAGGAGGGGGAGGGGCATGACACTGAACATCCCCAAGTGTTAAGTGTAATAATCCCTGATTGGCTCTCGGGATTGATGAACATTTTTACCGTCTCTTTGTCTTTGCGTGTGCGTCTGGTTGCACATGATCGTCCATGTAAAGTCTGTGTGTGCACACACACACACACGCACACACCTGTGTGCCTACAGGCATGTGCAAAAAGGTGTGAGGGTGCCAGGTGTTCATGTGAGGTGTAAATGTGCTGGCACCCAGTCGCCACTGCAGGAGTGTGAGAGCAGAATGGTAGCATGCGTGTTGGAGAGGGTGTAAATTGAGCTACGAAGCTGTAGGAGGAAGGGAATGATTGGATGAAACAATGAGACCTTGTGCGTTTCGGCATGAAACACTTTCAGACACACTCTGAACTGTAGTGTGCTGAATTCCTGTTGCTTCTTGCCCCTTTTCCTCATCTCTATCACTCTCTTTGTGCTTGTGAAGCTTTCATCTCCGCCTTTGAAATGCAATGCCCCCTCTTCTCCTCAACACACACTCTTCCTATTTACTCTGTTATTACACTTAAATTTCTTGCTCTCTCCTGCTATAACCTTCCTCAGAACACTAATGCACGTATTTCCACATCATTTTTTGGCGTTATGGTGAACGTTCACACTGCAGTACAGAAGATTATAATGGGGGTAGTGTGATTGAGGCATTTCTCAGCTTGATTAGAGCATGTTTAAGACATAAATCACTTCATCGTATTAAAATGTCTGTCCTAACACCCTGAATTATCCCGCGTTCCCTCTAAATACAATGAGGTGAATTAACTTCATACTGTCCAAAATGTAAAAAGAACTTCTGTGAAGGTGATAAGGAGAAAAATATTTTTGACTAGCAAACACATGAGAAGATTAGATTAACTCATTAAATACATTTACGAGAGGTATTTTCAGTTCGTTATAAGACGGGTATATTCATTCCTTCTTTATAGTTATGCATCATGTCTGAATCTCTTATTTTCCTTATCCATACTTAAATTGTGGGGGTCATGTTTTCCTCATTGCATTTCCCTCCTATGTGTTTTAACCTCCTGAGCAGCTTTGTTCATATGTTCACCCCCCCCCCCCCCTTTTTTTTTTAAACTTCCACACTCAGAAACACAAGGAGCGGGACAGACACAAAGCAAAACACAAGAAGAACTCCATGGAGATGTCGCCCTCCCTTGTTCTTCCAAACATCATGGTTCCAGAGAAGGTGAGAGCATTGCTCCATGTGATATCCCTTATTATCCCTTATTGCTACCCAGCTAGTTAAGAATTAGCACAGGAGTGGCTGAGTTTTTAAACCTTGTATACTTTTGTTGCTTTTTCTTACACCCCCTGTCCTCCCATTATCTTTATTTTTTGTCCTCCCTCTCTCTTTCCTTTTCTGACCCTCGTCATGGTTCCTGTCCTCCCTTTTCCTTTCAACCATTCATTCCGTCTCTCTCTTTTCACCTTTCTTATCCAGCCCTACAACAGCAGCAGCTCAGTGGGCGGGGTCACTTCTCTGCCTGTATCCTCCCAGAAGAGACTGGACGACAGCGGCTCCCGCTTCACCAACGCCAACTTTCAGGAAGTGTCATCCGCTCACTCTATCGGAAGCACCAAGGATAGCTTAGCTGTGGATGCGGGAAAGGTGGTGACTGAGGTGAAGAATAAAAAGAACAGTAGTGCAAGTCACACAGTGGGACAGAGAGGGGGACGCAAGTCTCTCTCCTCCTCAGGGAAACCCCTCCCTTCTGCTGTGGTCACCATGGCAACCTCATCCACATCTGCCTCTGCCTCTACTGGGCCTTTTCACCAAGGTGAATTAATAGCTGCAAATGGTCATGTATTTTAATTGTCCCACAGCTGGTAATCAAGCAAGCACTGCACAAGTAACACAAGCGTATGTCAGAAAAACTCAAATATCTCTTTGATTCATGTATGTTGAGTAGTTGTCACGTGTGTGCGCAGTCAGTTTTGGACACATCCCAGATATGTCTGTGGCCGTGATAAACGGTGTTTTGTCTCAGCCGGCCTCTGGCTGCTGTAATCTGGGGCTCTGTCACACACACACACACACACACACACACACACGTTTACGCCCAGAAAGAAGGAACACATGGGGAGGTCAGGACCGGAAAGGAGTGAACGCTCACACACTAAGCTTCTGTGTTTTCTCCCGGCGAAACCTTGAAGCTCTTATCAGGTGTGTCTGTGTGCGTGTGTGTGTGTGTGTGTGTGTGTGTGTGTGTGTGTGTGTGTGTTACACAAGTGTATTCATCCGTTTGTCGAGACACTTCCTATATCACATGGGAGGACTGCATGGTGCGTCTGTTTTGGGGGGGGCTGTAGAGCAGATGTCAAGTGATACAACATAGTGATTATTTTGTTATCTTGTTTCTGCTCCACCCATGATGTTGCAAAAGAGCAGTGTGGAAACTTTTACACCCTTGACGTCTGTTTCCTCTGCTCCCTCTCTCTTGACCTCGATGTCTGATGCTTCCTCATGTCCTCGTCCATTCCTGTCCACCTTCTCTCCTTTCCTCCTCCTGCCTGTCTCTCTCAGGGCTCCTGTTGACGAGTGCCAACAAGACTCCCTCGGCTCCTTCGTCCTCAGATTTTCTGAGTTTCTCTGACTCATCCTTGCGTCCTAGTGGTGGAACCACCTTCTCCTCCCCACCGTCTTTCAGTAGCTGCCTTGTGAAGCCCAGCTCAGAGGGTGGAGTTTCAGAGGGAACAACACCTCTGTTCGGTTCTCTTGTGTCTGCCAATACAGCACCTGCAGGTGACAAACTGATATTTTATTTCTTATTTCTTTATCCATATTTATACAAACACGTAGAGTTTTTGTGTTCAATTCAGTTTATTAGTACTGGGAATGGCTCTTATAGCTTATTGAACTTTATTGTAAGTTAGCTTAAAATCTGCGCCCATGTAAAACAACACATTCTGAGCATAATTGAACATACTTAGGGGTCTGTCAAAATACAAAGAAATGACCTTCTTCAGACTTAAATATTCAGTGCTTCTTTCTTCTCTTTCCAGTGGGCGGGAAGCTGTATGAGAATTCCCACAGTCTTGCAGCTAGCGAGACGACAAGCCTCGGTGGGTCCGCTGGCTACAAACGCCCCCAGCCCACCAGCTCAGGACCTGTGATCGGAGGAGCAGCCATAGGAGGAGGGGAAGATGGTGTGAAGAAGAAAAAGAAAGGCAACTGGAGAAACCGATTTGGTCCTTGCTTCACCACTGATGCGAAGCCTTCAGAACCAACTCCCTCCTTGACGCTCCCCTCCTCCTCCACTGCTAACACCTCTTCCTCCAATGCCTCCCCTTCCTCCTCCTCATCATCAACGCTCTCAGGCCGGCCAGGCTTGGTCTCCAGCAGTGGATTAGGAGTGGGAATGGGAGGAGGGGAGAGGGGCCTGGGGATCATAGGTGTCAGCGGTGGGATTCAGAAATCTCCCTCCCTCCTCAGGAATGGGAGCTTGCAGAGCAACAGCGGCTCCACCCCCACTGGGCCAGGTGAGAGACATAAGCAGCATACAGCAATGTGCTTTTCAGTCTATCCATCTGTTTGCTGGAAATTGTATTGTTATAGGAAGTTGAGTTCTTTCATGGGACTCAGTTTTGGGACGGATCTTCACACTGACTGCACAAGCATATGTTGGCAATGTATGAGCAGATCAAAGGTCACAGCTGCGTTATCAGACACATTTCATGAGGTTTCCAATTTATGACCCCGCATCTGTCACCGTATCATTAAATGGTGGAAACAACCACAAATAAGTTAGACATACGTCTGCACCAGCCCCAGACCACCAGATTCTGACAGGACGATTGCAACTTCCAGCAGTGGTGCTTAAGCAGGCAGGTTGTCATACATTAGCTGTGTTGCTTGAATTGACTTTTTTTTATGTAACACATACTGCCTGCTAGACTGATGAAATGGAGCCTCACATCTCTTTCGAATTAGTATACTTATTATGCGACACTACACTCCAGTAAAGCCTCTTAAAACACAGCAGCACACATGCATGAGCCCAGTCGCTGATGTGATGGTGTAACATTATGCCAGACAGCCAATCACCAGCAATATTAGATGTTAGTGTCAGCACGCTGCAGGCTTATTGGCTTAATGGCGATGGTGAGTTTCCAAATGACAAGACATTTTTAATAGTATCTAAGTAGTTCGGCCAATGCCGTGAAAGGAACCAGCCCTGCCAGCAGATTGGATGCTGAGTGCATTGATATAGAAGCAGAGTCCTAATTTGATGCTTCTGAATTAAAAATGGCCAAATGTGGCTGAAACTATGAAAGAACTGATGGTGATTGGCTGATGAAAACCTCCTTTTATATAATGTTGATGTACAGTCATATCGTAGTTTCCTAATGATTACGATTTAATGTGTCCTTCCCACATTTTTTGTGTTGCTATCGGGTCCCAACTCAAGCGGGTTTTTTGCGGTTAAAGGCGGAAGAATTAAGCAGAAATGGCTTATTGTTGCCGTTTAGACATACTGACGTTGGCGCACATGGCAGGGATTGTACTCACCTTTGTAATTGGCTCTTTGTGTGCTTCTGTAGCTGTGTGCGTGTCGGTGCACCGGTCTGTGTGTTATTTGCTCACACACGTGGAAGTGGTCTGTGTTTTTTTTTTTTTTTTCTCTCATCATGTTCAGTTGCTTGGCAACTGTCTTTATGCTTTGGAGTTCCCCTCTGCTGGTGGGAATCATTCAGTACAAGCCACACATCTCACATCTCTCCTTTCTTTTGTGTCTTCTCTCTCTCACTCACGTGCATTCTGGTCATTCGTCAGATCCTCACCTGTTGATGTTCATGCATTTGACACAGTGCAAACACAGTAACACACATAATGTATGAATGTGTGTGTGTGTGTGTGTGTGTGTGTGTGTGTGTGTGTGTGTGTGTGTGTGTGTGTGTGTGTGTGTGTGTGTGTGTGTGTGTGTGTGTGTGTGTGTGTGTGTGTGTGTGTGTATGTGTTTGTGTGTGTGTGTGTGTGTGTGT
>CAAKHB010007584.1:114609-146524 GCA_901007665.1 Aeoliscus strigatus | reverse complement strand
CCTCCATCTGTCTCCGTCTCCCTCTCTCTTCTCTCTCTGCACCAGCTGCTGCTCCAGAGCCAGAGTGGAGAATCCCCTTACACCCCCACCCCCACTCCCCCTCTCTGCACAGACAGAGACAAAAGGCCTGATTCGCCTACTGAACACTGCCCCCTTTCTCCATCCCTTCATGAACGGCGACGGGGGCTAAAGGAGGAAAAGAGGCCTGGACTGGGACTAAATCTAGGACTGACCCAGTGGAGGAGAGTGGGAGGAGGGGGGTGGGGAGGAGGAGGAAGAGGAGGGGGAGGAGGAGGAAGATGGGGGCTGCAATGGTTGGGGCAGAGAGAGGCAGGTGCTGAGGCCTCTACAGGAAGACATTTTCCCTGAAAATCTGACAAGGGTATGCCACATTTAACTTTATATACATATATATATGCATGAGCGTGCATGTACGTGTGCCTGCTGGGGGGACGGCATGTGTGTCACAGAAATCTGGGGAGGGAGGTGCAAGGATGGCCTGTCAGGGTGTCTTCTAACATTCCTTGTCGTTATAGCACTTTGCCGAGAGTCATTTCTCCATTAAAGGCATGTTTTTAGCCACAGTGTGGACGAACTAGCATCAATGACACACAGTCCACGGTGGACGTGGATAAAGGACCAGGTCAAGGTACACGTCTGAGCCATCACTGCTTCTTCCTCCTCATGCATCATTACTTGTCCCTTTACCTCGCACGTTTTGAGTCACAAGCTAAACAACACAATCTTTTCTTCATCATTCTTTCTTTTTCCTGCTGTGATTTTCTTTTGTGACCTTATTTCCAGGAAGTGGCTAAATCTCTAAGATGATATGTAATTAAGTGTAAAATGTGAGCAGGCTTTTCCTGGGAGTTGGGAGCACGGTTTCTGTCTGTGTGTTTCTGAGGCCGTATTGCAGCACAGAGCTTTATGTTGGGTGACCAGAACCAGCTGAAACCGGTTTGAGGCAGATGGAGGGGCTGATGGGAACAATGCAGTCTCTGTGCTCCACTGAGGGATAGAGATAGTCCAAGTTACTCCATGGCAGCCCTCCACAGATCAGCCACCGCCGACCATGGCACAGGCACACACTCTGCTGCTGCTGCTCACTGCTGGCTGGATGACGGCAGGCTATGCAGCATGGCTCACAGCGGAGGGGAGCAGAGAGATCTGGGAAGGGACAGGAGCTGGGGGACGTGGCTGGCTGGGAGTCTGTGAATCTGCAGCCTGCCTCACACACACATGCACACACACACACACAGGAGCATGATCTATCTGTCTGTTTGTATGTCTGTGTGCTGCTAGTCGTGCAGAGAAAGACTGAGGAGGATCCATACCAGGACCACTGCACTCACCAGATCCCTGGATGTAACCTGACCCTGTATTCAGGGCCTTTGCCTTTGTGAAGAAGCAGGACTGGGGTTTTTTGCAGTCAGGGTGGGGTGGATGGCTTTTTGTGGGTTAGTAGTGTTGTGACTGTGTTTGTTGCAGGATGGAAAAAAGGAAGGAAAGAAGGTTTGGCTAGTGGCTGGAGAGGGACGGAGGCAAGAGGGTGAGGAGTGGCCGATTCTCTTGCATGTTTCCTCTATTGTTCTTAAATATTCCCTTTGCTGAATTGGTAGAAATCTTAGGAAGACGTGGATTAGGGATAGTAATAATGCATGTGTATTAAAGTGATGCTATAAAGTGTTTCTGTGTTGTGCATTTTTCATGTTTGTCTGTATTTAGCCCTCACCATGGCTGTAACTAGCTGTTCTTTCCACCAGGCCTCCCCCTCTCTCTGCTGCAGCGTCACATAGCTGAGCTGAGCAGCCATTTTCTCCCATCTTTCCTGTGTCGTCCTCCCTCTCACACCCATATTTGTTCCTTTCTGTCATTTTCATAGCTAACCTCATAATTACAACATCATCGAATCACATCGTTAGGATCGAGCAATGCTGCTTAAATCAGTGTAAAGCTGTGGTTATAAGATGTATGTGTGTGTGTGGGTGTGTGTCTGTGTGCATGCGCGCACAGATGTGATTGCCATGCACATGGATTAAAGAGCAGAACTGGTCAAGCTGCACGTAGACTCAGAGAAACATGGTTGAGTCTTTCTCCCCTCAGCATGCATCCACAACACACCACCTACTGAAGGCAAAGCGATCTGTTAAAGAACACGTCCAAAAAAATCATTTCCCCCCTTCAGGATTCAGGCAAATATACCAGAAAGCATAATCATCAAGCATACATGCGTCCTAGGTCTCCAATATCAACTATGCAAATGCCATATCAGGTGTCATTGTGTTGATATTCGCACTGCATACTGCATTTAGGCCACCGTTGTAGATTAACAAAAAGGTCCATGACGTCGCCGCAAAAGGAGGTGCTGCCAGGACAAAATGCAGGTCCGTGTCCTGTTACAACAAAAATAATTTCAAGGAAATTGACCTGGATTTCATTAGCTCACAGTCTCTAGCGTCTCACACAATGGCTTTTATCTTGATTTAGCTACTTATAATGCCATGAGAATATCACATCAACCCCCTGAAGACAAGCATCTGCTGGTGTTTTTCTGTGAAGCACATCAGTGATGTCAAAAGAATGAAAGTGTCGGCCTTTGAGGACAAAGATGTTTCTAACAATAGCATCACCTGCATAGATATTCAGCAAAATGAATAGCTCCTATTAATGGGTGTCATCGTCACTGGTGTCACCGATTGATGGATTGAGTGACAGCTGGACTTTTGGATCCATATGGCATGAATTTATTTTTTTCCCAGGACATTTCCCTGCTGTGGGACAATAAAGGCTTGTCATATGATTATTAGGTTTGCGTAAAACTAGCTCCGCTAATGCACATCACAACTTGTGTTTTTGTTTTCTTTTACATTGTCCAGGTAATCTCCTCATAAGAGGGGGGAGGGGGCAGGACCATGGGAGATGTGAAGACGCCAGACTTTGATGACTTGCTGGCGGCCTTCGACATCCCTGACATGGTGGATCCCAAAGCCGCCATAGAGTCTGGCCACCAGGACGACCATGAAAACCAGCAGAGGCAAACCAGTGGTGGGGCCTATGAAGATGCTACCCACAACTCCTCAACAGGACATGACGTCGGTGTTAGTGTCATCGTCAAGAACATTCGAAACATGGACACGATTGAGCATAGTGGTACCATATTGGAGAAGGAAGGGCAGTTCCACCCGCATTCTGTCAGCATTGGCAGTAGACCTGAAAACGGATTCTTGCCCACCATACTCACTGGTTCTCATTACAACAAAAATGGATGGAAAGCACCCAGGGAGGATGGACAGCTAGCTACCAAGCCACCGTCAAATGTCAGTCAGTTCAGTCCCATCTCCAGTGCTGAAGAGTTTGACGATGATGACAGGATTGAGGTAGATGACCTGGCTGACAACTCACTTCTTAGATCCACCAGTAAGAAAGTGGAACAGAAGTCCAAATCTCCTGTATCAGCGCACAGATTTTCTAAGCCTGCAACAAACAACTTGAAGCGTGATCAAAACAACAACAATGGCACTCTGGGTGGTTCCGGGTTTAATGATAAACCTAAATCAGCTTTAAATGAAGAGGTATCTGAGGAACTAGTGCTCAAATCCAAAAGGCAGGAGCACAAAGAGATTGAAAAGCCGTCAGGCCCGAGTAAAGTGTCAAGTACAGTTAAAGCCAAGCCCTCCACAAAACTTTCCTCTTGTATAGCAGCCATTGCAGCTCTCAGTGCCAAAAAGGCAAGTGTAATAGACTCTGATGTATTGGATTCTCCTACAAGACAAAGTGAATCCAACCAAGTCAATGAAAATCCCAGAGCTCAAGAGAGGCAACGAGAGCAGGATTCGGCCTTAGAGTTTGCAAAGAAGCTGTTGTCAAAACAACCAGAGAGTCCCTGTAGCGTTAGCAGTGAGGGTAGTGGCAAGGCCTCCCCAGCCTCCAGCACAGACAATACCCCAGTCATCCCAAAGGTCAGGATCAAAACAATCAAGACCTCATCCGGACAGATCAAGCGCACAGTTACCCGAGTCCTCCCGGAGATTGAGCTCGATATTTTGAAAAAAGGAGAAATCTCGATTGGCTCGCCTGTCATGGCTACCACCGGTGCAATTTTCTCATCCCCTCCACGATCCTCTTTGCCAAGTGCAGTAGTTGCCACCAGTGGAGGAATGCCAATTGAAATTACCAAGCAGATGACTATCAAACCAGTGGCAACAGCCTTTCTGCCAGTCTCAGCCGTCAAAACAGCTGGTTCGCAGGTCATCAATCTGAAGTTGGCCAATAACACCACAGTCAAAGCAACAGTCATTCCAGCTGCATCCGTGCAAAGTGCCAGCAGTGCCATCCTTAAAGCGGCTAACGCCATTCAACAACAGACTGTCATGGTACCTGCCTCTAGTTTGGCTAATGCCAAACTTGTGCCAAAGGCAGTCCATTTTAGTAATCTGAACCTTCTGCCTCAGACGTTGTCCTCTGCCGCCTGCGATCTCCAACAGGCCCTGTCCTCATCCAAGCAATCCCAGCAACAACAGTCACAGCAGCAAACGAAACCGCAAACACTTGGCCAAGCCTCAAAGAAACTCTCCAGGGTTCAAGTGTTCACCAGCTCTCAAAGCTCTGTGGTGGACGCCTTTAATAAAGTCTTGAGTAGCATAAATCCCGTCCCTGTTTACGTTCCAAACCTCTCTCCACCAACATCCGCATGTATCTCTCTACCCTCCCGTGGCTACAAGTGCCTAGAGTGTGGAGATTCATTTGCTCTTGAGAAGAGCCTTACCCATCACTATGAGCGGCGCAGTGTGCGGATTGAGGTTACCTGTAACCACTGTGCCAAAGGTCTGGTGTTCTACAACAAATGCAGCCTGTTGTCTCACGCCAGAGGCCACAAGGACAAAGGGGTTGTCATGCAGTGCTCACATCTAATCCTGAAGCCCATCCCTGCAGATCAGATGATAACACTGTCGCCCTCAACGGGACAACCGACAATCCCAGACACCACCCCTCACGCACAGGCACCTGCAGGTCAGATCTCAGGGAAAGTCCCTAGTGCTGGGTCTCAAACTGGAGTGGTCTCGGCACCGAGCAGTGCTCCTCTTGAGGCAGCCATGCCCTTGGAGGATGATGCGTCAAAGCTCTGCAGGCATAGCTTGAAGTGTTTGGAGTGTAGTGAAACGTTCCAGGACGACAGCTCCCTAGCCATGCACTACCAACAAGCTCTGGAGTCCAGTGGGCAGGTGTGTGTGTGTGTGTGTGTATGGACAGAAAGAAATGCTTTCAGTTGTGATATAACATAAAATAGTAGAAGATTTAGTAGTATTAGAAGTAGATTTAACAAAAAAATCTATTGAGTTGGTTCCATTTAATCACTTACCGTTTTCTAGTGTATAATTTAACACCTCTTCTATCCCAAAGTAGTCAGTTTTCATTCTTTGACACCTTCATCCAGAACTAAACACACTAGATAACGCATGCTAGAATATGTGTATTCCTACTATTCTCTGTGTAGTAATTCCAGTTTCGCAATGAATCCACGTGACATAATGTGCTTTTTCGTCTTCTGTTTGTCAACAGAAAACCTGCACTATCTGCCAAATGCTTCTCCCCAATCATTGCAGCTTCCTGTCACACCAGCGAATCCACCAGCACAAGTCTCCGTACATCTGCCCCGAGTGTGGCGCAAGCTGCCGTTCAGTCCACTTCCAGTCCCACGTCACCAAGAACTGCCTGCATTACACCCGCAGAGTCGGCTACCGGTCAGTCTTATTAAAACCATAACAATACTGATTTGATTTTGGTCTGTTTAGTTGTTTTTTTTTTTCAAGACTGTTGTGACAAGTCAAGTCTGACAAAACCTTTAGTGCTCTAACGGCAAAGTATGCAAATGGTCGTCTCTAATAACAGTAATTTTGACGTCGTTTTTGCCTCAGCTTGACAGTCCCATATCACTGAACGGGAAATTATACACAATGAAATGTGAGCCATGACGTCCATGTGATGACACAGAAGAGAGCAGCCATTACACCCAGAAGAGTCTGTTCCTGGCTGATTATGGTGCAATTAAGTCTTTTCAAAAAGACATGTAACCACTTAACATTACGCAAAACAGTTATAGGAGATAATTTATGGCTTCATCTATGAATATGTACTTTTTATGAAAAAAAACCAACCAAACATTGTTAATTGGAAAGTGCTTGTGTGTCAAAGTCTGTGTCCTGTGTCTTTCTCCAGCTGTGTCCACTGCAGCCTGATCTTCGCTGACGTTGCAGCTCTCAAGGCCCACGTCCAGAACACTCACTGTGAGGTCTTCTATAAATGTCCTCTTTGTCCCATGGCCTTCAAGTCTGCACCCGGAACACACTCGCACGCATACACGCAGCATCCAGGAGTGAAGGCGGGGGAGCCCAAGTAAGTCTACAGGTCAAAACTACACACACATACGTACAACATATTCTGTACATGTTACTACCCAACCAATGGAATAAATCCTGAGTATAGTTCATCATCAGAGAGAAGAGAGTCGGACATAATTTTCCCTTGAAAATTTGCAAACAAATCCCCACTTTTCCCTTCACCACTGAGTCTTAATGCCCGTGTCCAATTGATTCTCCTCAGGAAAATGTTCCGTGTTGCTTCATCAGTAGTCGGATTTGTGGCTTTTAGACATGGGGACTTACTCTGGTTTGTTATTTTTCCACATGTTTTGTGTTCTTTGGCCCCACTGATGACTGAGGAGGAGCAGGTGGTGTTTTCTCCAAGGTGCTTTCAGACGGGAGCTGATCCCCACTCTTCTCCTCACACTGCGTCTCACTGAAAGACAGGCAGACTGGAGGGTGCAGCGTGGAGGATTTAATTAAAGTAATTAGTTGTTACTTTTTTAAAGGACAAGGATGGAGCACTCAATAGTTATTTCCTGCAGCGGTCACCTGGGTTGAGACAGTGACCTGCCCCTTAAAGACACGTTCTGAGTTTTTCTGTTCCATTTAAATTTCTGTGAGCGTTCTCAGTATCTGTTTTTTTCTTTTAGAACACGTTTTGTTTTTGTCTTCCAGGGTGATATATAAGTGCTCCATGTGCGACACTGTGTTCACGCTGCAGTCTCTGCTCTACACACACTTTGACCAGCATGTTGTCAATCATAAAGTTTCGGTGTTCAAATGCCCTGACTGCTCCATGCACTACGCCCAGAAACAGCTCATGCTGGACCATATAAAGGTAGGGACAGAGAATGAACAAGCAGGTCTGCGTTCTTCCAGCTTTTGTTGCCAAAAATATATTTATTACAAGTGTTTCATAGACTGTATCTAAAGTCAGATTGAATTCTGCAGCTAAATGTCCGTGTATGTTCTTTACAGAACATCCACGGCACTCTAAAGACCATCGACGGTCCCCCCAACCTGGGTGTCAACCTCCCCCTCAGCACCAAGCCCTCGAACAGCACCAACAGCAATGGTCCTAGTAACAACAAGGACGGAGGAAACGATCATGGTCAAAACAAAGCAGACAGGAAGCCCTCACCGCTAAAAAGTACCAACAGTAACTGCTTAGGGGACGTGAAGAACCCCCCCAGCTCAGGATACAGCTGTGGAGAATGCAACACCCTCTTCAGTTCCAGAGAGGCTTTTGTGTCTCACATGAGGCGAGAACATGGAAAGGTGGAAAAAACTCATTCACCAGTGGTCAAAGATATTATCTGATGATCATATGTGTTCTCCAACGTTTATCACTTTCCTCATATTCATATCAGATATTGAAGAAACATCCGTGTCGACAGTGTGACAAGTCCTTCAGCTCCTCTCACAGTCTTTGCAGACACAACCGCCTCAAACACAAGGGGCTGCGCAAAGTCTACACCTGCCCGTGAGTACGAATACGGATCACTGAAGCAGTATTTTTACCAGCGTTATGTTCTTATGCGTTTCATCTGATGGAGCAGATTCACTCACCACAAAAGTTACAAAATCACATGTGCAGAGGACACGTACGCCAATAAATGGACAATAAATATCGTAGCTGACTCAAACCCAACGCGTGGTGTTTACTGATTTGTCTTAATCTAATTTTTTGTAGCCACTGTCCAGCTCTCAGTCAGCCGTTCACCAAAAGAGTGCTGCTGGATCAGCACATTCAGCTGATGCATGAGGTCAAAGACTCAGAGGGGAAGACGTCGAGCTCTGAGTGCTTGGAAACGTCACCTGACAAGACGTCGGTACGGTTACACACGTGAACTTAACATTTCACGTGAAATGTCCTTCTTCTGTTGATCCTAATCTGCCTGTGTAATCTCCCGTGCAGGCCGTCGACCCCAAGAGGAAAGCAGAAGAGGACGTGGGGTCGGCGGGGTTAAACCTGAGAGGCTCCGACTCGCAGCCTCTCAAGCGGCTGAAGGTGAACATCCTCAAAGTTCACAAGTGCGCCGTGTGCAGCTTCACCACCGAGGACATCGCCGCTTTCCATGAGCACATTCCCCAGCACAAGTCCGACGGCTCGTCCTTCCAGTGTCAGGAGTGCGGCCTCTGCTACACCTCCCACCGCTCGCAAGCCCGCCACCTCTTCATCGTCCATCGACTGAAGGAGCCGCAGGGCCTCGGGCGGTACAACGGACAGGGAAGGGACGACGACGAGAGTCAACGAGAAAACCAGCTGGACGTTACGGTGGAGAGCGACGACGGGACGGCGAACACCAGATGCAAAGTGTGCGGCAAGCAGTTTGAAACGGAGGGAAACCTGAACACGCACATGAGGACACATGGGATGGCGTTCATCAAGGCAAAGAGACTGAGTGCGGCCGAGAAGTGACAGGAATTCACTTCTCAGCCATGTGTTTGTGAGACCGAGTATAAATATTGTACAAGAGGTACACTACAATATGTGTACTATCTGCACTCAAAGATACAGCCTGTTCGTCACTTTTTGTGCGGAGGGGTATGAGGGCCACGGAGGGGAAAAATGTTTCAGAGGAGGGTTTGTTTTCATTGTGCACTTCGAGAATAAAGTCAAAATCCAATTTGATTTTATTCTCGAAATTGGATTTTGACTTCATTCTAGAAATTTCCACTTTTTTCTCGAAGTGCACGATGAAAAAAAAATCCTCCTCCTCTCAAATATTTTCCTCCTACAGGGCCCTAATACTCGTCCGTACTTTGTGTCACTACGTGAACTGAACAGAATAGTTTTTGTACATACATATACATGTTTCTAAAGGCTTGAATAGATCTTTTTTATAGAAGAGCTTTTTATTTAAACAGTTCCCATTGTCGTCTTCTTTCTAGGAGTAGATAATGTATAGTTTATGTACTTGGAAATGGAAACTCCTCATACAGTCAGCAGTGTTCTGGATGTGTTTCAATGCTGCTAAAGTCCAACGAATGTCCATAATAACTGTTTGTGTGCGGTGTGTGTCTCTCTAGCCGAGTAAATTATATTTCTACTTTGGAGAAAAGTTGCCATCAAACATCTCGTATCTTTTGTCTGGTTACACTCAAATCCATCTGGAAACTGAATTGTCAAAGTGGAAAAAAAATGAACCGACATATCAGGTGCTTCCAGGACAATCAGTAAAAGATGGAACCTGTTCCTTTGTCCGTTTCATATCGTTTACGTACTGAACGACCACACAAATGTTGAGCTGAATTTGATGATTAGAGTTCCAAACTCATGATTATGAAAAGCCATTATCCGTCTTTAAAAGACAAACACATGGGCCAACTTTGACTTTGAATAACAAACATATGTCTTAAATACTCATGGCAGCTCTTTGCGGTTACTAAAGCACTTGCCTTTATTCTTCACAGCAGTGATTTTAGTACTTGTCTAGTATTTGTCTCCTGTTGCATTTCTTTACTTTCCGGTTCCTGTGTTGAATGTGAAATCATAGCGAATGTTCAGTGAAAGGACGAATGTAAACTGACATGGAGACAAACAGCTGAGCTGAGCAGACAATGACCCTGCAGACACATGAGGAAAGAAGTTCCTTTTCTGTTGCTGTCTTTTTTGCATTTTTGTACTCCTAACGAAACTTAAACTGTCTCACGCTGTTTTAAACTGCATGTAAGAAGCAGTCTGTGGATCGTTGACTAGAATGTGTCTTGCCGCTGCTGTTTTTAGACATTTCTGATGCTTGTGTACAACGCTGTACTTTATGTCAATAAAAGCGATGTGATGTCGTCCGCACGCGAGACATCAGCTCTTCTGGAAATATGAATCCATGAACTGCTCACCTGAGTTAACGATCACACACCACAAACGTTGAAGCTGCACAAAGCTGTGTATGCAAGTTTCCATGAATAAAACCAATGATTATAAATCAGTCACAGCAATCAACTGACATCTGCAGTATGATGCGCTATTACATATGGTCACTCATGAAACTGTTTTATGATGTAATTTATTCACATTGGAGAACCTGGACACAATTAGTAGACTTGTAAACACAAAACTGAACTGTCAAACACACGCTCTGGACTAAACTAACCAACAGAGTTATAGTGACTTCAAAATGTGACGTGACCATCTAGAAATCACTGGAATTCCATACATACATTTGACCATTATTTCTCTCTGATGAACATCAAGTAGTTCTCCAGGACAAGTGCTCCCTCTAGTGGCCAATGTGTATCTACTCTATGTCAACTGCTGTTTGGTACACTACAAGTTATTTTCTACTTGTAAAGACTCACGTCGAGTTTGAAAAATGTACATTCCAGAGGAGAAAACATTGTTAAGAAGGTTTACAAACACACTACAACTCCATAAAGAGAAGAGGAGCCGTCATTTGAAATGGTCTAATTAGGATGTGGGGCCATAATCACATCCTGAGACGTTTTTTGTTCTCCTCTCATCCTCATGTAACCAAATACTTCTCACACCTGTTGGAGAAAACAGATGATTCACAGTTGCCCAGGTAGGTTTTCCATCCTGCCCATGGGAGATTAAACGTAAGCTTCTTCATGTGTCCCCCTCCTTAAATGTTTCCTCCACCAGAAAAGATGTAGTCAGTCCTACGATGGCCTCGTGTTGGGTGGTGTTGCTTCTGGTCGCCGGGTGCGGAGTGCTGGCGGACCGGGGCCTCACTGTGTCTGAACGATGTGAGATGGATACGGACGCTCTCCTCTGGGAAATGACTCGGGAGCGGCCAAAGGAATACGCTGTTCTCAGTAAGAGACGTTCTCATATAACCTACAGGATGTTTGTGGCAACTGTGACCTTTTCCAAATTTACAAGGCTCATCTGTTTGTTTCCAGGGACCTGCTCAATGGGAGGTTTTATTATTGTCCTTTATTATTCTTTATTTATACCAGTTAACTTAGATGGGATGTTTGTCATGTGTTTTAATGGATAATGGATGGATGGACTTGATAATTGTGAGAGGGCCTTAATACTGTGGTAATACTAGTAATTGTTACCATACTGAAGGTTTTAGAATAAAACAGGAGTGAACATGGAACATGGACTCCACGTCCATCAAGCCTCACTGCTGGTGCTGTGACGTAGTTGCAGTGTGTTACAGGCATGTGACTGTAAATCTTCTCACCTCTCAGAATCTCGCGCAGATGTTTTCATCTTCAAAAAAGCAACACTTTGGTCCTGAAATAAATGGAACAAACGACGACATGTTACTTTTCTATAGACACTGAGCTAAAGATGGTGTAAAGTACAAGGATCGTGTGTGTGTGTGTGTGTGTGTGTGAGAACGAGGGGGCAGTGAAGTGTGTGAGGATGCCAGTGTTCACAGCGACTGGACACACTGGGGCCCGGCGCTCCCAATCAGTCTCAACAATTGTCTACGCCCGGCTGCAGAGGAAGCAGACACACAAACACAAACAGACGAGCCGGCCAACAGGCTGACACACGATATTTTGTACAAGTTCCATTTCTGCTCTGTAGCTGCTCCGGTTGTTTTGTTCTCTGGTTGAACGGTAAGTGGATGAAAGCTGGGACGAGAGTTGAATACTAGAGTGAATACTGACCCATGTAACTGTAAGTACCAGCAGAAGGTGTGTAACAGGTGTATGAAGGCAGAGTAAGTCCTTCCTGACATTAGTATTAGTTCAACTGTGTTTCCTTCTTCCTCAGTCACTGACAGGAGGAAGGGAAGCACTAAAGTAGAATTTTCAAACCAATCAGGACAAAATGAACTTGTATTTCTTGGCCTGTGTGTGTGTGTGTGTGTGTTGTTGTTTCAGTGTACGATGCCTTTGGGAAGATGGGCAGTAACGTTGAAGGAGGAAATGTCAACCAGCCAGGTTTGCTGCAGCAGTGTCTCTCTGCTCACAGCTCCAGCTTCTCTGGACAGTACTGCCAAGTGTTCCTCAGGCAGGTAAACAACAACAACAACAACAACAACAACAACAACAAGCATCCACATTATTGACCATAAAGAGAGACTTGGGTGAAATAACACTTTGTCTTGCCACCACAGGGGGCAGTCCAGTACTTTGTGGGTATTTGCGTTCCAGACTCATGTGGAGAAGATGAGGTCCAAGTGCTGGTGCTGAATGGTCTGTGCTATTCAAAGCGTGTTTCAATAGAAGTCCAACCTATGTCCTCCTTTGACCCCGTTTGCCTTCTAACAGGGAGATTTCAGCTTGGCCACGTGTCCCTGATCCCTCCTCTGCCCCCCATCCTGAACAACCAGTCCACTCAGGAGATGATCATGACTCACTGTTTGTCCAACACCGTTGCCCCAGACGCAGCAGAGGTCACATGTCTGTGAGTATATGATCAGACCTCTGGTTTCCTCCTCTTCCCGAGCTCCCTGACATGAGCCCCCTCCTCTCCAACAGGTTTGTGTGTTGTGTGATGGTGGCAGTTCCTCTGGCGGCCTCCCTGTTCACAGCTATGACAATGTGGCAGCGGAAAAGGAAGGTCATTCCCTCTGAGGAGTCTCCGTCTTTCAACACGGCGCTCAAGCTGTACGGGTCCCTGGAGCCCAGTGGCTCCTCTAGTGGCGAAAAAAATGGTAGCGCTTCGGAAGAAACCAGTACGTACAGTATGTTTTAATGGATTTAACTTAAAAATCACTAAAATGTCTGAAAACAAATGATAGATCAGATGATCCTGACTCTCTGAATCATCTTCCAGATGCCTTCAAGCACAGGCTGCTGTGTTTTCCTCGAAGCTGCGTGGACCAGTGCGTTCAGGCCTTCTCTCTTCAGACGACCAGCCAGGGCGTGTTAAGCACCAGCTCATCGCCGGCAGAGGACGCCTACCCCTCCCTGAACGGCATCCGTGTTCTCAGCCTGTTCTGGATCATGTGTGGCCACTCTGCTCAGTTCCCCGTCATCAACAACCTGGGTACTACTGCCACCGAAATGGAATTTCTAATTTAAGGGTGTGAATTATTCGGTATATGTAGGTACCAGACACCAGAGGTCCACTGTAAGTCCATAAAAGTCTGTACAATTAAAAAAATCAAATTAAAAGAAACTGGGAAAGGGACACAACATCTCTCTTTAACTCTGTCTTGTCTCTGCTGTAGACAACTACAAAATCTGGAGGAAGACGGTTGAAAGTAACCCGTTCTACGTGCTGACAATCAGCGGACCTGTTTTCCTGGCTGTGGACACTTTCCTCCTCCTGGGGTGAGACTGAACGCACACGAGGAACAACGGTGGATGAGTTATCTGGAAAGATGTGTCATCTTTGGCTCAGGGGTCTGCTGAGCGCCAGGTCTTTGATGGGCTCCATCCACAGAGCCGAGGACAAACTCGGCGTCCGCCTCGTGGCCGACTACCTCTTCAAGAGGATTAAAAGGTGCCGCATGTGAGGTGAAACAGCATGTTGTCGTTAAACGCGAGGGTGTCGACGTGTTGTCGCCGCAGGATTCAGCCGCTGCATCTGTTCGTCATGTGTCTGACGATGGGCCTCATCTCGCTGGTCCACTGGGGCCCGTACTGGTTCCCATTCATCGACGCTCTGATGGACTGTAAGACTTACTGGTGGGCCAACTTACTGCTCATTAGCAACCTCATCCCAGTTCATGAGATCGTGAGTTTCATCAGGAACTCAGAGTTGCTCTACTGTTGTTTATTTGTTTTTTTCACATTCGACCTTCTATGTTCCGTCCCCATCTCTCCCCAGTGTGTTCCTTGGACGTGGTACCTCTCTCTTGACTTCCAGTGTTACGCCACCACCCCTCTGCTGGTCTACTTTTACAGACTGTACGTCCAGAGCTGTTGGCTTTTGACCGTCGTCGTACGCGGCTCTTATCTTTTCCACATTGTCTTGTGTTTTCTCAGGAACAGAAGTGTGTTTGTGCTCGTAGCAGCCGGCCTCCTTCTGATGACCATATTAGCTGGTTCTGTTACCACGGCGCTCCAGCACCTTCCGGTGTTCCAGCCGTCAACTCTGTAAGGCCGAGCGATGGACATCTGGCTCAGATGCAGCTGATAAAGGAACTATAACGCTCCTAAACTGACGTGTGTGTTTTCCAGGACGTCCAAGAACTATGTCCTCTCTTACTATGTGAAGCCCTACACCAGATATGGGCCGTTCTTAGTAGGAATCTTGACTGGAATATACCTGACAACAAAGAAAGACCCGCTCTTAAAGCAGAAAGTGAGAAGGCTCTTCTGGAACATTCACTTGTAAAGCCCTCTTTAAGGCCGTGTGTTGTCGCTCCAGTGGCAGGCGGTGTGCGGTTGGCTGTGCTGTCTGTCAATCATGGCAGCGGTGGTTGGGTTGGCCTACGTCCTCAGGGAGACCCCGGCCCATCCGTCGGTCCCACACGCCCTCTACCAGGGGCTGCACCGCCCGCTGTGGGCTGTGGCTCTGACCTGGATCGTCCTGGCCTGTGAGGAGGGTCATGGAGGTGAACGCAGGCACTGGAACGCAGGCGTCTGGTGTGTGAGCGTCGGTCCGTTTCTCACCGGTTCTCTCATTCAGGTTTCATCTGTCGGATCTTATCCCTGAGTCTGTGGGTGCCTCTGGCCAACATCAGCTTCGCCTGCTATCTGATCCATCCCGTCTTCATCATCCTCTACATCGGCCTGCAAGAGACCCCCATCCACTATTTGGACATCAACTTTGTAAGTCGTTCACAAATCCGATCCCAGTTTTGCTCCATTTCCTCTAATCTGCCGTTTTAATCATCGCTCTGCCCTATGTGAACGCTCTGTACACCTTCCTCAGATGTACCTGTTCCTCGGAAACCTGGTGCTCACACTGCTGGCGGGCTATGTGTTAACCCTGCTGGTGGAGAAGCCTTACCTCCATCTAAAACGGAAGTCGTCTTAGAGACAAACAACATGCTATAACTACCTTGTAAGACCTTGTTAGGTCTTTCATATCTATAATAAACTGTTTGAAAGGTGTCATTTCTATCACTTCTCGTTTACAGTACAAACCTTAGATGGAAACTACTCACCAGGAAGTTCAGGTGTCGAACTGTCTTGTGACAAACAAATAAATGCCAACATCAGCTGGAGGGTTCAACTCAGTTTACCAGGTGATTTTGACTTTGTTCACAAGCTTTGATGGACGTGTTCGTAGGGCGACTGCTGCATAACGGAACACCACCAGGTGGGAGTGTTTCGTGCTGCAGGAACAAACGACGTTGACAGCGTCAAGTGAGCGCATCACTATTAACGTATGAACACACAGGTCACAGGTTAGGTCACATTTGACCTTGTGAGTTGTTGTTAGTTTTGTACCTGTGATTGAATACTTTAATATATTGTGTTATCGTGTTCGATGACATGACATGATGTCCTCACCCTGCATATCGAATGTTATGATTCAGATTTAAAGGTCTGGAAGCGTCAGACCGGTGTGACTGACTCACTGTCGTCTCCGTCATTCCTCTTCAATTAACATGTCCAGCGTTATAAATAACTTGGACCGTGTGTTCACTGTGTCTTACGTGACAGTGAGTCAGGTTTTACAAGTGTCACTGACTCAGCCGCTGAGATCACAACAAAGGTTTTTAGTTTCTAATGGCTGTGTGTCCATTCCAGCTCCACAGTCATGCTGAGTATGTGTGAGGTTGGTCTGAGCGCACGGTGAGACGCCTCACATGTGTGTAACGTTAGAGGCGTTATATTCAATTCAAGTGTGTCAGACTGTGTTGGTCACGTCACACACACCTATCACACGTTCTTAGGAGCAGCAGAAAGGACAAAAGACAACGTTAACGACAACGTTAACGACAACGTTAACGACAACAACGAGTGTTTCCAAAAGACAAATCAACAGGGATGACTGAAAAAGTTTTGGCTTTTGGCTTTGGATGGATGGACACACACACACACACACACACACACACAGACTTGGACACTTACAAAGACGGAAGTATGATAAACTGTGATATAACCTACTCTCAGCAGTCTACAGTGAGAATTAATCCCACACGTACAAAGAGTTCATCAATTTCCTGGATCCCATAAAACCTGATGTCCTTCCAGCAAGCAGCTATATTTACTTTTCCAAACGCTGACCTGCACATGATCTCCACAATATGGAAAAAGCATCCGTGTGCTTCAAACTGCTGATCCTCCCAACTCTCTTGTGATGAAATGTTTTGGAAAATCAGGACACACTTTGAATCAGACACGTCAACGCAGTCAACAAAAAGTAAGACTCACTGTGCAACTGTGTGTAACCAACCAACATCTGCACACTGTCAACTGCAAAAATAAAGGTACCTTATCAAGTACCTACTCAGCAGGCTTTTCCAGAACATTGTTTTTTTTTTTATTTGAGTAGACCAAGAAAAAGTTACATCTACTCTTTTCAGTCAGTATTCAAGCTCATTATCTGATCAGTGATGATACAAAGAGCTTAAATTCTCTCTGGTTTTGAAAAATTATTTCTGTGAAAACTACTACTACTACTATTGTAAACTACTAAAAAAAATAGGTAGTTTAGGTCATAAAAGTGTCCAAAAGACAAAGCCAGGGATTGAAATAAAATGATGACACTAGCAGACTGTATTTAACATGACATTTAAGAATTGTCCCCGGACGTGCTCAGTGGTCTAACAGTAAGGATGATGGCTCTGTACCGCATCCTTTAGCCGACGCTCTCACACTCCCACACAGACGTAACGTGTCTGTGACGCACGCGTCTTCCATGTGCGGCACCATTCTCCACCTGCCTCCGTCCCCGGGAGTCAAAGGAAGGCAGAGGCAGACTGTGCAACAACACAGTGTAAAAATACATCATGCTTTGGTAAGATGACACTTCTCCCTCCATGACTGCATCATTCCACGATGGTCACGTCCGATCCACAACAACATACACGTCTGCTAAGGCCTCCAAGACTTGGACAGACGCCGTTTTTGAAGCAATTCAGCCTCAAAAAGTCGTTACAACACTTCAAAAAATCATTCTAGATATCATACTACTACTAATATTATTAATGATAATAGATAATAAATGAAGGCTGATTTCAGATTCATATAAAAACACCCTGCTTTGTACTTCTGCATCGATGCAATTTACAACAATTTATACTATAAATATTAAGATGAAGTACCTAAATATCACTAAATAGAGCTAAACATCATCGGATTCTTCAGTCAGATGTCATGTGATTCGTCACTTTTCTTGCATGAGAGAACATGTTCCTCATGGGAAGTGTAATAAAATCTTTACAACTGGGATGTGGTTCCAATATATGTGAATACTTTCGGTGGAATAATGCAAAATACAATATAAACTGACTGTTTCCCACACACACCTATGGATTAGGAGGTTGTTAGTACCTGGTCAGTACCTGCAGGTACAACGATTGCTTCAGAAATATTTATGCTGTTGTTTGTTTGTCCTTTCTTCTACTCTACTCTAAGAAACAGCGTCCAAATGTGCAGCAAGAATGGCAGCAGATAGAATAAACAGCAAGAAGAAAGAATTCTAGGATAAACAGAAACAAATGACCCTGCAACCTCTCCTGCACTCATGCACGTCACCAGAAGTCCAATAATATTCCTTCTGTTGCTCAGAAGATTTACAAGCAGCACAAGAGCTGCATGTAACAGGTGTGTTACCGAGCTGTTACATAACAGAAGGTGTAAAAGAACATTACATCAATTTAGCGCTCTGCATCCGCATCCGCTACTGGTTATTGTCCTCGAAATGAATAGGAAATACCTGTATTTGTGTGTGTGTGTGTGTTCATTCACTAGGTTTATCAGTGACAGAACACACCAGTTGTAGCATGTGCTCAAGTTGCCGTTACAAAACAGTCACAGAGTTATTTTCTGTTTTACTATTGTTATTTTCTTCATCACACAGTGGTTTTATTTCAGGGTCGTGCTGCTAAAGTGCTATTTACAACGTGCTGACTTTACTGCTGCCTCAGGAACAATGACTTACTGCGGCTTATAGAAGTCCTCTGCTGTCATTATGAAACGTTCATAAACACATTTCAAGCCCTTTCTGTCCTCAGGCTGCTAAACGCAGACAGGAGTTACAGATGTAAACCCACGACCGCAAGCGGTTTGTGGTCTGTCGTGTCGCCACTGACATGTTGATGTGGTTGAACGCTGCTCTATTTTCCTGGTGTTTATCCTCGCTGCAGATGTGAAGAATCTCCCTGCGTACAGTGAAACACTGCAGAAGCAATTAAAGCAAAAGAAAAGCCCGGCCTTGAGGGGCAGGATGAGAAAGAATAAAGGGAAAGAAAATAAAGTACATTAAGAGGTTCGCTAGTAGACATGATGCTCACATGCTCACATGCTACACCGACGTATTATTTTATATGAAATGTGTGTCTATATATTCATTTTATGACGTTATGTTACAACTTTGTTTCTTGGCGTAGCTGCTGTAACAAAGTAATTTACTTCCAGGATAAATAAAGTACTTAATAATAATAATAACAATAATAATAATAATAATAGTTCTTGTTGTTGTTGTTGTTGTATTGTAACATGATTGTTATATAGATATGTTATTATTATTACTAATTATTATTCTTTTACGAGTACATACTTTCTTTGGTATTGACATCAGTCTATTGTAATTCCACGTAAATAAAAATGTGTTTTATGTATTTACATGGTGTAATGTGATAGTGACAATACACATTTAATACATATTTATACTGGTTTTTTTTTCAACTGTTGTTTCTGTGCAGTTGTAATAACTTTCATAAAAGACACATAGAAAATACTTCAACCACTGAAAGATTCATATTCCTGGCAACTGTCGCTGCCATTTGCATGTTCACTGCTTGTGAAATGAGTAATTCAGCAAAATAAAGAAGTAAAATTGCATTTATTCACCATCAGTGTGCTGTTGTGTGACACTGATATTACCATCAAATGATTTCCTCTATTTAGTTGTTTTGTCCTCATTGAAAAAAGTGTAATTAGTTAACACGTGTGTGTGTGTGTGTGTGTGTGTGTGTAAATACAAACTGAATGCGTTTCAGACTGGTCACTCTCCTGTGATATCAGGTCACTGACTTTGTACTTGTGGGGGACAACAGTTAAAAATAGACTCGCCCCCCTGAGACTCAGCCTGAGCTCACACTGAGGTTCTCCATCGTAAGTCCACATCCTCAACAACACGGCTATGAGAGGGTACGTACAGCATGCATGAGTGGAAAACCCCCACTTCTCCCGCTCGACTGCTCGGATACTTTGATTGTGGAGTGATGCGACGCTGTGGCGGCTCCACACACACACACACACACACGCAGTAATCCCAGTAATCCAAATTACCCACTGACACTGATTGATTTCCAGTTTTACAATTACCCTGCCAGTTTATTCTGTTACTCACAGCTGTATAACCTGAGAAGGATTTTAATTTGCCAACTTTATTTGATTCTGAAGCTGCTTTCAGAATCAGATCATTAACGTATGGAGTCTTAAAGGAGCAGCCGGTTTCTGGGGGGTTGTGTGAGCGGGGACGGGGGCCTATTTTGGCACAGACTGTCCAGATGACATCAGGTTACACTTTCTTGCTCTCGGTCACCCACTCACCCTGACAGATTTATTGTTGTTTTAATGTCAGTGTTCAGATCAAGCTCCATCTGATGCATTCATCAGTTTTAGTTGACCAGTGTGAAAAATTCACTCTGCGCGAGATTAAAAAGCCTTTGAACAAGATTATTTTAATGAGAGTAACTTCACTGAGGAATATCTCTTTTAACAGTATCAATTCAAAGATTGACTCTAAAATGCTTTAAATGTGTGTTTTTAAATGTATTAACCAGAGGTAAGAGACTTTCTCAAGTAAGAATATTTCAGTAAACACTTCAGGCCGGGAGCTCGGTGTCCTTTGCTGCAGCAGGAATGTTACAAATGCAGGTCAAAGGTGAAAATGTTGTGGTATTTTTCCAGCGTCTTTGCCACCAGCTCCACTGCAACAATCCTGGGGGTTCTATCCTCTCCCGATCCAGCTTCAACACTTTCACATCAGACGCTGCCTCTACTGAGCAGAGTGTGTGTGTGTGTGTGTGTGTGTGTACGCGCCTTCAAACCAGTCAGTCGCCGCAGTCATCAAGACGACGGTTTGGCACAACTGATTGAGGATCGGAGATATTTTAAAAACATCACAGATGTGCAGTTTTTGGAAACTTGATACCACAGGAACCAGATCACATTCCAGCTGCAGACTGAGATAAAGGTGGAGGCAGAGCATTAACTTATTGGGGTGTGAGTGTGGGTGAATATGTATATGTAATCATATATAAGTTGACGTCAAATAATGTTTTAGCAGCGCTGTTTTACCTGCGTTCATATGTCTGTGGGTTGTGTGTGTGTGTGTGTGTGGGGGGGATTGTATTTTACTAAAAATATCAAATCCAGATGTTCAACTTTCAGAAAAATGAATTTTGCATATTCATAGTTGGGTAATTGAAAATGGATGAACCAGTGACGAAGCTGAACCTGAACAGAATCTAACATACAATCTATTTGACCTGTTTTTAACATTTATGCTTTAAGCTTCTAGAGTTTTAGTAAACATAGCTGACATAAAACGGAGGATTACAGAAACATTTAATGCACCTGTGGGTCTAAACCTCTCGGGACAATAGATGAATGGGAGAGCGCTGCCGGAGGCTCCACGACCTTCTCCGCTACTTATCAGCGCTCGAACAGGACGCTCTCCTGTCTCCTGTGTGTCACGTGTCCGTTAAAACGCGTCTGGCAGATAGGCAGAAGGCAGATAAACGAAGTAGATAGTAGTAGTACAAGTAGATAAACATGTCACACAAAGTGACAGCTAGAGGGAGGTGATGGGCCTTTAGAGTTGTCTGAAGGTCTTTTCTCTGTCGATATTCATCCACCAGTCATCATCTTGTAATTTCACGTGTTACTTTACAGGAAGTGACTCATCAAGCGCAAGGACCGAGTTGAACCCAGGGGAGGAAATGACACTGCACCCACCAGCTTTCATCTCACGCCTGGAGCCACCGACTGACAGCCGGAGTCTTTCCGCTGCAGGTTTCCCCGAGCTGCGCACCAAGAAGGCCTGATGGATCTGACACGTCTTCACACGGACGACCGAACGCCACCGGCTCCGGCACAGAGCCCGGCTGACGGTTCGGACGCTGTTTTACACAACGCAGCAGAAAAAACACTCGAGACAGGAACGGAGACGGGGTCAGAGCCGACCATCGACCCCCCTGAGCCGTCAGCAAACATTTCCAAACACGATTCTCTGGAGATAAACTCATCTGCAGCTGATAGCGATGCAGCAGAATGTTTTTCCCTTCACCCAGAGCCTGCGAAGGAGGGCGACTTCAGACATAACGGCTACTATCACTCGTCAGGAACAATATTTCCACTTTTATCTCAAATGTCACTTGACCTTCTTCCACCGTCATCTGACGTTTACAGTGAAAACACGGAGCGGTCGGTCGGCGAGCCTCTCTCGACCCGCAGCTCTGAACACAGTCTGAGCGCCTATCTGAGGTCCTCATCACAGGAGTCGGATACTCTGGGGAGCGATACGGCTGCAGCATCTATCACAGAGCTGTACATCTTCGAGAGTGAGACGCAGGACTTCATCCTGAGCACCAGCGTGGAGCCCCCGAAGACTGGAAGACCTCGAGATGGCAGCGACTCATCGGTAGAGGCCGGGACACATCATGCCGGTTCTGTGAAGGAATGGGCTCTTGTGGACTGTGAGTCACACGTGTGCCAACAAACAAGTCCAACCGTACAGGAAGTGAGCTCAGTGACTGACGCGGGACAGGGGTCAGCAGAGGTCAGCGGTCGAGCGAGACGTAGCGACAGCCCCGTGGAGCTGTGGCTCGACGCGTGTCAGTATCTGACGGCCGAGGACACGGATGACAGGGATGCTTTGGACAAGACAGGTGTGTCTGTGACGCAAGAAGGACTCTCCAGTGACGTGTCTTTTCCCTCAGAAGAGACACGGGTGTCACGTTACAATCCAGACAGAAGCGACGGGATTGGCTGCTTCAGAGAAGACACCAGAGGTTGGGGGCCACCGGTGGAGAGGTGGTCTTCAGTGGACAGCTGGGAGAGTGCTCTCTCACACTGGTCTGAGATCGTCACTGCTCCGCCGGAGGACATCACCGCCGCCTTCACGGAGATAGGAGCAGAGATCGATGCTTTGACGCAGGCTCTAGCAGAGGTCAGTGCACTCATAGACACAGGAAGGGAAGAAGCCACTGAGGAAACACAGCCGCAGACACCAATGGGAGTCCAGGACAAACCTCTGGACACGGAGAACATCCCAGAGAGCTCCATCCTCTCTGGGCAGAGATGTCTCTCCTTCCACATCCACAGCAGCCAGACTGAGGACTCAGCGTACCCCACAGACCAGCACTCATCTCTGGGTTCATCAGGTGGTACAGTGGCCTCTCCTGGAGGATACAGTTTGATCCCAGGATATGTCGAACCCTTACAGGGAGACATGTTTGTTGGTATTGAAGAACATCAAATCATACTGAACATAATAGAGGATACAGATCTGGTGGAAGAGGACGCAGCTGCAGGAACAAAACCTGAAGAGGTAAGATGATCCAGTATTTGTGTCATTGTCAGTGTTGGGAAAGTTGTAAGTTATCCTGTTTAAAACATATCAGTGGTGTTACTATTTGATGGGTTTTATCTACAAAGTAATTCAGTTTAATTACTTATGACTTATTATTCAATTACATGACTAGATCATACAAAAAAAATCCAGATTTTGCAGAAACTGATGATATTATGAATATTGTATAAATAATACATGAATAATTGCATATTTTTATCCAGTGATGTAACTGTATACGTGCATGTAAATATACTGATTATTGTGTGTATTGCACTGGGTAGCTCATTCAAAATATGTGCATGAAAAGTGAATATCGAGCTGAAAAGCACGAGCGTGGACACCCGTCCACTAAACGTAGGGACTTTTCTCTCCCGTGCGATGCTCGTGATGACACGTTTTGTCCTGTTCAGAATAACAGCATTCACTGTCCCATCGGCCACACGGACCACGGACACGTCACTCATGTGCTTTGGAAACATGCTCAGACGTTTCAGAGACATTCTGCCCCCGCTCTTGTCAGTGTTGTCATAGCCACAGAACCGACAGCCAGTCAGGAGGGGCTTCCATGTGTGTCACCACACACGAGGACGTGCAGATATTGTCACCCTGCTTTGGATCAGAGACGCTCATTCGCCACCCAAGCTTTGACTCTGTACTACGGGTCATTTTAAGTCATTTTTTGGCTTCAATGGCCGTGTGTGTGTGTGTGTGTGTGTGCGCGCGGCCCGAACCTCCAAGATGGACAGAAATGTCTCTAATAATAGCTGCGAGTTCAATGATAATAGCATGCATCCATGCCGTGTCAGGGGTGAGAGGAGAGCACAGCTGTGGACTGTAACACGACCCTCGCTTGCACTCTCTCTCTTTCTTCCTACACACACACACACACACACACAAACACACACACGTAACACACCCATTCCCATCGCATCTCCTTTAAAAACCCAAGTTCAGGATGCCGACCACCAGTCCGCGTGTGTAGGACACTGGTTCTGACTGGTTCATGTGAGCTAGCCGACGCTCCCGTCATACAAGAGCGTAAGTCTGAGCTGCATGCGGGACTTATGGACTCTGGGCTCGGATTTAGAAGCATGATGTTTCCCAAACGTCTGCTCTGTGGCTCTATACACAGGTATGTGTTCATCTGAACAGGACTTTTACTTGATTGCAGCATGTGCCTTTAAATCATCACCCCCTTTCGTGATATTTACACTCTGAGAACAGTAGTCCTCGCTCTTAAAACGTCTCATTATTGGTCCATTTTTTACCAGCAGCCCCGTGGAGATGGAGTGTGTGAGGTGACAGACGTACACACGCTCTCCCAGCCCGTGTCGCTGGCCAAACAGGAAGCAAAGGTCGACTGCGATGAAACCGAAGCTTCCACGGATCCCGTTTTGCCCGACACGCGGACTCTGACACACTCACATGTGTCCAGCGTGAACACGGCACTGGGCCCGCACGTCACAGATCCCAGTTTAGGGTTTGACGGAGAACGTCAGGTGGAGCCGCAGTGGGGGAGTCCTCAGTTTATTATGCCCTTAGCTCCCCTCTGGATCAGCTCCTCCCTCCTCTGTCAGACAACCGGCCATTTGGAAGGAGATCAAACTTGTGCCAAAAGGTCTTTCAATGACAACAGAGAGCGCAGTTGTGATCACGTACGACCCTTCAGTCTCCTTGATGACAAGGAAAACACAGCAGACTCTGCTGGGACATCTCCACCGGGGGGACAGCTGGACCTGAACACTGAGGGCAAAACAAGTATCAAGGAGATCAATCACCTGCGAGCAGACCAACCCGACCGGGTTTCTGACGACCCATTGGTGTCACGTTCTGCGGCGAGTCAGAAAACAGCTGAAAAGATGCCGCACAAAGCTCACAAGAACACGTCAGAGAGCAAAGCCCGCTCCAAGAAGGAGAAGCCGGCGGCTCATCATCATGGAGCTCAAGCTTCCAGGAAGCAGGAGGGGCCAGCCCACCACGTCCCGGCCAAACCGAAAGAAACTCACATCGCTGAGGATGCTGCAGCTGCGTTCGAGGACAAGCAGGACAAACCGGTGTCCGAGAGCGTCGTGCCTGTGGAGAAGGCCAAGCTGCACGGCAAGAAGAAAAAGAAACATGGCCAGAATGGCGCCGCAGTGAAAAGCACAGGAGAGACGCCAGCTGATGAGAGTTCAGTCAAACCGAAGACGACCAAGGGAAGGATCGATATGTTTGAGGCCAAGATGGGAGCCAAAGGGGGGAAAGCTCAGAAGGACAACGACGCCCCATTTGGTGCTGAGAAAAAACATCCGGAAGCTAAAGCGTCCCAAGACGAGGCGCCTCCACGGCATCCGGAGCAAAAAGCAAACAATCTCACCAGCCCCCTGAACGATGACGCCATTAAGAGGCGACGCCTCTCACAGGATAAGTTTGGAAAGCTCCTGAGCCATTTGGAGTCGAAACTACCAAAGTCGGGTGAGGTGAAGACGGAGACGCCCAAAGTGGACGTGGGAGCAGCTCGGAGGAAGGCCTACAGTGAAGTGGTCAGACACACCGTGACAGCTAAAGAAGGTAGGACTTGTTTTCTGAGGCCATGTGACAAAGCAACACGTGAACCCTCATTCTACGTCGCATGACTCCTCCAACAGACCCACGGGTGGTGCAGCCCATCCAGGCCGCGTCAGTGAGCGGGGACCCTCAAGGCCTTTGTCTGTGGTGTCAGTTTGCTGCTGCGTTCACCGACTGCACCGTGAGCTGGAGAAGAGACGGCGCCGTCCTGGCTGAGGTCAAGAGGAGGTATTTCAGTCTCATTTGATTTTCCTCCAAAGTACGACCAAGACAATCACATGCTGAAACAAAGCACCGGTCAGTGATTGAGTTGTGTCGGGTGATCGGTCAACGTGACGCGACGCACTGAGACATCATCTGTCGCACAGCCGCAGGGATCCGGTCCTCATGTGTTCCTGTTAAACGCAGCGGAACGTGGTTGGGGCGTTTCCTCTAGTGACACGGTATCTGTCTCTGAAGTGCAGGAGACGAGAGCAGAGTGTCACTGACCATCTCCAACGCGTCCCACAAAGACCTGGGCAAGTACCAGTGCTGCCTCAGCGGCCCACATGGAGCGATCACCCTGGACTACCTGCTCACATATGAAGGTCATTTCACGCTCAATGAACTTTAACTGAATTAAACTGAATTTATATTCACATGTCGTACATACACGCAACATGTGCACAAGTAGTAAAACAACGAATAAAATGCTAAAAAAAAAACACCAACAAAATACTACGTAAGCAATTTAATTTAATCTAATATAATTTAATTTGATTTCATGTTATTTACCTGAATTTGTCGACAGTGCTCAGTGAGATTGTCATCCCTCCACCTCCAAAGTCGCTGACATGTGAGTTGAGATTTTTACAAAACACTTCATAGCTCTCTTAGTTTGGCACCAGACTGACATCATCAGACACATGTGATTTTTCTCCAGCCGTACCTGTGGAGGTGGGGACCGAAGAAGAAGACGTCCAGTGTTCCCGGCTGATGTTCAAAGAGGATTTTCTGTCCGATCAATACTTCGATCCTGTCAACCATACGGTCAGCATCATCACTGAGAAGGCCCACTTCGGCGAGGGGATGCACCGCAGAGCCTTCCGGACCAAGCTGCAGGCGGGTCAGGTGCCCCTGCTGCTGTCAGGACACTCCTGTGTGCTTAAAGTCCACAACTCCATCAGCTACGGGACCAAGAACAACGACGAGCTCGTCCAGAAGAACTTCACCTTGGCTGTGGAGGTAAGAACATCACATGGAACCAGAGACGTCAGACCCCGCATGAGCCGTTTTATATAAAACTACATCTATGAATCCAAATACCGCTCAGATACACTTTGCAAACTTGAAGGTGAAAGCTTTTCTGTCTTGTCTATCAAGGGATGATGTCTCGGCAACAAATACTACAACAGAATGAAGCAGTAAAAGAGTAAAAACAACGAGCAAAAATCTGTCGATGTTTGTTACGCAGGAGTGTCAGGTTCAGAACACAGCAAGAGAGTACATCAAGGCGTACACCGCCGCGGCTCAGTCTGTCGAAGCCTTCGGAGAAATCCCAGAGTGAGTACCGTGTCTCGACATCATCCTCGTGTGTTCAGCTGTCAAGTGACAATGAGCTGCGTCCTCCAGGATCATTCCCATCTACCTGGTTCACCGTCCCTCCAACGACATCCCCTACGCCACGCTGGAGGAGGAGCTCATCGGGGACTTTGTCAAGTATTCCGTGAAGGACGGCAAAGAGATCAACCTGATGAGACGGGACTCAGAGGCGGGACGCAAATGTTGCGCTTTCCAGCACTGGGTTTACCACAACACTGAGGGAAACCTGCTGGTGACCGACATGCAGGGTCAGGGAGCCGTTTTGAATTTAGTGCTGGAACATTCAGTAAATATTCAACTGCAGAATACTAAAACGAGTGATGTGACTGTGTTTCAGGAGTCGGTATGAAGCTGACAGATGTGGGCATCGCCACATGTAAGAAAGGGTAAGTGGACGTGAAGAAGGGAAAAAAAAAGGTTGTGTTTGTTGACTGGTGCTGATTGTACTGGTTGTTTTCAGCTACAAAGGCTTCAAGGGAAACTGCGCCACCTCCTTCATTGACCAGTTTAAAGCTTTGCACCAGTGCAACAACTACTGTGAGATCCTGGGCCTCAAGTCTTTGCAGCCCAAACCCAGAAAACCTGCAGCTGCTCCCAAAGCCAAAGCCCAACCCGCTGCTGGAGCCAAAAAGAAAGCGTTTGGGCCAACGATGAAGGGGAAGTCCTAACAGGAGGAGACGCTCGGACTTGACTGAAACACGGACATGAAGCTGTTTCTCTGCTCCAGGGAAGGATCAAACAGGAAGCTGCAGCAGGCTCATGTGATTTCTAGAATCCATAGAAGCAGCTTCTATTTATTTATTGTACCACCTGTTCAACAAACACGGCGTTGAACTGACATGTCTTAGATTGCTTGATGAACTTTCTTCACAGTGTTTTTTTTTTTCTTTCTTGATTTTCTCCTCGTTTAGTTCATTAAATTAATGAACACACCTGAGGAGTGAGGTAGGTTTATGTGAAATACAACCACTAGAGGACACTTTGTTTGGAGTGATCCTAGTATGAGTGAGTCATTTACAGCAGAGTTAAATATTTGATGAATGTATATTTGAAAGTGTCATTCTCAACAATGGAGTCTTGTTCACTCAGTACTGATTCAGAGCAAGCTGGTGTTTATATTCTGGATATTTTGTATCATGTGACGTCATTTTCACTGACAATGTGATGATTTCTTGATTTATCATTTGGGTTTTAGATGCAGAGGAGGTTGATTTAAAATTCCTGGCAACATTTTAAGGAGCTACATGGTGCTGGTCGGACTCAAACCCTCCAGCTGACTTCAGTCAATATGTGCAGGCTGCTAACCTGCCACAAACATCCACGGTTTCATGTCAGTTTGAGGCTGAATCCAGTGTGCACACTGTAGATCTGTGTTATTAAACATGCCGCTGGCTAAAAACGTGTCGTGTGTCTGTCTCCAAACACCTGTCTCACGCTGTAAACGTGGGGGTTTATGAGGTGTGAACGCCATGTGTTCATTACTTAACTTGCAAGCAGCCAAAAGTTGGTTCTCCAGCAGCAGACAAACAACACAGGGGGAGAACGAGAACAGGTGGAGCCGGAGCAGTTGATTTCCTCCAATCAGCAACAAGCCGCAGCGATGACCCTCCCTCTGCACATGCTCAGTTTGTCTCACACCTTCTTATTTTATCTGTTGTTAACAGTATTTGAATGTTTTACAACCATCGCGACTGGTCTGATATTCATTTATTTTTGTTAGGAAAATTGCTAAAAATGTTACAGCTGTTTCGGTTCCCTGTATTATTTATTGACAGACCATAGTACATCATCAAAATAATACAGAAGTATTTAAGTCTTCTTATCTACAAAATGTAGCACTTTAGAACAAGTGGGTCACTGAGGCGCCATCTCATTTTAGAGTTGTAGTGATCAACACACTGTCTATTTTCATCTCTGACCGTCCTGTGCGGTGTAACCTGTCACACACACACACACACACGCACACTGAGACACAGTTCCAGGCTTTATAGCACACAGAATTTCCAAAACAAAGATGAAACCACAAAGCAAATGCAGAAGACGTGGGTAAGAGGAGCCGACGGGGCAGATGTGTGGCGAACACACCGAGGTCGTTATCACACTGTAGCTATTTAGTGTGATAATGGCGTTTGATTCACAGGACACAAACACCATTGTCACACTCCACAGCTCTGGAGGACAGGTGGGGGCTGACGGACGAACACGCTGGATGGGTCACCTGGGGAAGTCAGAGGAAAAGTATGAAAAAAACAATAGGGGGAGGGAGGTGAAGACTAAACGTTGAAATGATAATTTAAAAAAACAGTTTCTTTATAAATACAACTTTATTTCACCAATCGTGAATGTTGGTGTCTCTACTTGGCAGAGCACTACAAAGATCTGGAGCACAAAACTAAGTGCTTGTTCAACATGAATCTCAACCAAAAGTGACCAAAGTCCAGCTGCATGTTTTTCTTCTGATGGTGGGGAAAACTGCAGCTGTGTGTGTGTGTGTGTGTGTGTGTGTGCGTGTGTGAGAGAGAGAGAGATTAGAAGCACTCGAAAGAAGATATCGCCTCTATTCCATCTACATTTCTGTCGAAATGATCCCGTGACAGTAGATTAAACACGTCATTGTTTCGTGATTGTTATTTTTCATAGCTCAAAAATGACATTGTAACAATACAGTTTATTAAAACAAATTTTAGAGCAGAACATCAAACCTGTAACAAACTGGAGAGGTGCATCCTCTCCAAGTTCATTCTCCCACTCCCGCAATGGCCAAATGTTCTCTCCGGCTGCTCTTTTGGTTCCTGCTCGCACCAACAAATCTCTCCAAACAGTAAAAGTCCAGTAGTGCGTCCGGAGCTGCAGGTTGGTGCGTTTGGGTTCGTTGTTGCCCCTGTCCAAGTCTTTATGTAGACACAGCAGGCTTTGGACAAACAGCCCGTTCCACATTAGTGATAAGCTACAGAGGAAGTATCGATCGACCCTGACCAGGAGGTGGCAGGTGAGGGGTGGAGACCAGAAGCGCTCCTGGTGGGGCAACAGGCCCAAAGACCCCATGAGTTAACGGAGACGTGTGAGATGCTTTGGTGGAACTGAAGGGACACGAAACATGTTTGACTCAATTGTTCAAATAAAGAAACACTAGATGCATTATGTCAAACATGATAATACAAAGATTAATTGATCCTGATTCATGCAATGAACCAACAGTATTCTCCAGAAGGACACTGGATAAAAATATTCAAACGCTGTTGTCGGGACACATCAGCTCAAAGATGAGTGACAATAGTTCTTTTCTTCTTTCTCCTCTCAGCCACTGGGCAGCTAATTAGTCATCTGATTACTATTCCTTTTTAATTTTTCAATACTTCTATCATCTATTATGATGAATTCATATATTACTAGGATTTTATACAAATTATTTGTTTACTGTTACAGTACTTTCAAAGCTCATCATACTATCTTACTAAGGTTCTGGGTTCAAACCCACTGAGGCCTTTCTGTGTGGCGTTTGCATGTTCTCCTGGTGCCAGTTTCCTCCAGGTGCTCCGGTTTCCTCCCACAGACCAGAAACAGGAAGGTGAATTGAAAGGTACATGTCCCGGAGGTGTGAACATACTGTACCAGTCTCTGGGTGTCAGCACTGGGACGGACCAGTGGAATTAGCTCCAGCGCTCTGTGACCCAGCACCGGATCGGAGGACGAGCACATGGATGGAAGTGTGATTAGACTGAACTGAAAGCAACAAATGTGTCTGCATGATCGTTGCGAATGATCAAACCTTCTATGTGAAGCTTCTCGTTCCACATTCATTCTCTTCTACACGTCTGTCGTCAAAACACCACGACGTTTCAGAGGGTGCAGGTTGAGAGGAGTTGGCTTTGGGTTTGTTTGTGACCAGATCGAGGATAGGAGGGCTTGATAAAATGTCCCCGTGCTGGTAGGGTGGTTTTTATTTGCTCGTCCTTGGAGCTGATAACTCTCAGATTGCCTGTGTGAATGAACTGAAGTCCCTTCACCACATGTGCATGCACACACACACGGGGGGGGGATTTTAGGTGTGTGACAAAAGTACAATATACATGACAACTAACAGACACACCACACACCATATTCTGTCACACATTTGGAGGAGAAAATGACTTTTTTTAAAACACAACATGTGTGTCCTCGGACTAAAGTAAAAACAACATTGGTATCAAACTGTTTTTTACATAAAAAAAAAATCTCAGTAGGGGATTTAAATTTAAAAAGTACCTATATTATTTACAGATTTTCTCAATAAAAGCCCGAATTAACTCAACAACACAGTCTGAGGAGTTTCATTTTTATTTGACTGAAGTTAAATGAACCACAAATAGTTGCAGAGAGGTGGAACTTTAACAAGTGGATTTTTTCTGTCACTGATTAAAAAAAAACAAACAAACAACAACAGGGGGCTGACTACAGAAAGAATAAGAGATGAGTTCACAGCAGGGAAGAAATATGGGAGGAAAGAGATAGAAGATAAAATGGAGAAAACTACAGTCTCTGCTTCACTTGTGTTTACGTTTCCAACCGTTTGCAGCAGCCCAGATTTACAGACTAGTAATATTGCACCAGGTAAGTGCTATGAATGGAAAAAGAATCACATTCAAGTTAATGGCGAAAGACATACGACAGGCGACATGACCTCAGAGTGATCTATAAAGTGCCCTTTAGGTTCAATGGTGTTAGAAAAAGGGAGGAAACAAAAACATTGGGTTTGTTTTTTTGTTTTTTTAAAAAAAGAACTTTTTTTTTCCTTTGTACGAAACGTGCTGTTTTATATTCAGTGGCAATCACAGCTTTTTCTCTCAAACATCCGCGCACGCGC
>CAAKHB010007584.1:28072-114517 GCA_901007665.1 Aeoliscus strigatus | reverse complement strand
CTTCATTTTAGTGTTGATCAGTAATACTTCTGTTAAATGCATACATATATTTATATATCAAAGAACATAAAATATGTTTTCCAAGAACAATTTACAGCATTATGAACAGCAACAGGCATGAATATTAATATAATCATGATGCAAACGTCTCACAGAAACTATCCCTGTTTCTAGTTTTACTTCTCCACCTCCAGACCGATGACACGTCCAAATCACTATGTAGTCGAAGCAAACACAACATAGAGTTTCATGCTGCTTTCATAGCACTACAATAAAACCAGGTTATTCAACACATTTGCTATCGGCGTAACAAATGATATGGATTAATCGCTTCCCAGACTAGCCAGATTCACCACTTCACACAGCTTCTGTAATTGTCAAAATAGTAAACAACGTTGTTCATCAGTACAAACACATTTGAAGATATTCTTTTTTTCTGCAAGAATTAGACCAGTGATTTAAAAAAAAAAACAACAACAACAGTTTAAACTGTTCGTCTCTCAACACCTATTTTTAAAAAAAACAGCATCCCTCAGTCTTAAATCCTTGTCGGTGGCTAAAACAAGAACAAAACATCATTCTACAAAAGGCTCCTGTGGCGATATCCGATCACAACAAAGACAAGGCTTGATGGAGGGACGTGGCCGATTTCCTGAAATGTGATTGGCTAGCATTCCTAAGGTAATCTGGTGTTGGTCGTAGGATCTGAAGAGTGGTGATTTTAGTGCCATTGAAGGTTCTTAAAGAGAATAGTGCACGTAGGAGCCAGATTAAGGCCATGCTCCGACCCCTGCCATCGAAGGGTGCTTGAATACTGTGCTAACGTGTACATAAAGGAGCTATCGAAATGCATTCGTGTTTTCCAGCACTGGAGATTTTCAGAGGTGGTGGGGGAAGAAACATCAGGGCCAGCTCCCTCTCTCTATACAGCCTATGGGGACAGCTTTTCTTTCCCCAGCACCTTTAAGGACAGCGAAAAGATATAAAGATGGAGGCATATACTGTCGGAGAAGTGGCTGAGCAGCCTCAAACCATTACAGTACGTTACAGTGCAACATGCTCGCACAGAACTGCTACAGCAGCTGGTCTGACATCCCCGTGGCTTGAGTGGGTCGTTTAAACTGTTGGTGACTTAGGTGGATGCTGCCAGAGGCTGCCGCTTTAGTCGACCCCCTCGAAGCCCTGCGCGTTCTCCACGGCCATGAGGAGCTTCTCTCTCAGGTCCTCAAACGAGTCGTAGGTTGGTAGATCCAAACGGTTGAAACTGGGGGAGAACGAGTCGTGGATGGACAGAGTTGGTTTTGGCAACGGACAGGAAGACGTATTCATTGGTGTGTGTGTGTGTGTGTGTGTGTGTGTGTCTGGGTGTGTGTGGGTGTGTGTGTGTGAGGGGGGCGTGCAGTGACATACCATGTGTGAGCTCTTGGCAACTTATCCGGCGTCCCCCACTGCTCGATTGTAAACAACTGAGGACCATTAGAACCTGACACACAAAGGAAGACATTGAACAGTCTGTGACTTTGGCTCATGTTATATTCACTAGGTGTCACAACACCAGACTACATGTGGTTTTCAATATGAAACATGCTTTTAGACTGTTGTATACTACTACTTGTAACTACTAAGTATTTACTTGTTTTCAAACATGAGAAAAAAACTCCAGAATATCATTTGCAGGCTCCTCAGTTAACAGGAAATAACTTCTGTAGAAGAACATTTGACTGGTTTGTGACATAAAGAAAGTTTTATTTCATTTATGAAAGATTCTTCTCATTCGAAGCAATTCAACTCTTGAAAGCCTCAGTGCATGTAAAATAAATATTAAAAGGCTCCTCCAGCCATGAGATGCTGGCGGAAAGCCAACGGTCATTGAACGTATCTGTTGTCACTTGTTCTCTGGTTTAAAAGTGAATGAAATGAAAGAAAAGAACTTCTGGAACAGAGACACTGTTGACTCATGTTTTCTTGGTGCAGGTGCAGGAAAAAAAGGAAAGTACCGTAAAGTTCTGCAAAGCCGTTCATGGGCACGCGTGACGTCCCCGTAACAAACTGGAGCAGCCGGATCCTCTTCTCAGCGTCCATCAACAGGACCACCTAACAACAGAAACACAAGAAACTAAATGGCTAAAAAAACACTTGAAATATCACCAATCTACAGCTGCAGCACTCGGCAGTTTCATCTCTAAAGATGATTAGAGGGAAAACTCCTCATATGACCAACAGCAGTTTAACCACCACAGTGAGGACATTTGTCTACAGCATGTCCGTATTACCAATAATTAAAAAACAACAACAACCTAACCTGAGCTGAACTTCAAACAGGATCAGTTTGAGCCATTTCACTTAATCAGATGACATGACACTGATGTCTGTGAGTGTGTGTGTGTGTGTGCTGTGTGTGTATTTGCAATGTTGAGTGTGTGTATTAAAGCTCGAGTCAAGACAGATGATAAGCGGGCAGCTACTACTTTAGATCTCTTTCATCACAGCAAACAAGCTTGTTCTTCCAAACAGACTTTGATCTTCAACAGCGAGGCCAGCAGAAGGTCACGGGAGGAGAGAAAGGATGACGGGAACCTAGTCTGAACCAGCCCCCCAGCCCTCCAGCCCCAATCCATTCAAACAGCTATTGACAAACACACCTTCCAGAACCACTGTATGACTGGATGGTTGGGACAGTAGCCGTTCTTGTAAACGGTGTGTTGTCTCCAGTCATTGACGTCGACGTCACCCAGACCGCACATGAGCAGCTACAGAGAGAGGAGCAGAGAAAGATCATTAACACGGCCAGAGCCAGGACATAAGAAACCAAATCAACGCTTGAATGCAGCACAGAGTGCCTTACAAAAGTCCAAAACATGCAATGTAAATACAACAGCAAACACACACACACAGTTTTACTCTCCGTCAACTAGGTCAGAATAGTAACAGGTATGTGTCTGATACACAATCCTTACCTCCAGTTCATTTTCATCAAAGATCTTGATCAGATCGACGAGAATGAGCTCAGTGAAGCCCTGAAGACAAAAAAGTACGACATTTACGACAAGACATAACTAATCATGGGACTAGGTTGAGATAGAGACTCCACAGGTAGTGGTCACGTCGCCCCCAGGTGGCCACTCCACTGTGGTACATGAATACCTCCAGGAAGGCGTTCATCTGCTTCTGGACCCGATTGACGAACCTCCACTGGATTACCAGGCTGTTGGAAAAGAGTGTTGGTCTGAGTATGTGACTGTGGGTTGAACGAGAGCCTGAAAGGAGATGAGACGTATGTGGACTAGAACGTTCTTACTCGATGTACTCCTTTTTGTTCTCATTGGTGACCACCATGTCTGACCCGCTGGGCTTCAGATCAACCTGGTAAGTCTGACAAAGAAAGACATGAGGGGAATTTAAATCAGCAAAACAACTGACCAATAAGCAAAGGAAACTGTCATAAAAACACCAAAGCTCACATGACATATACTATAGATATTCTAGTCTTTATAAACTGAAATGAGCACAGCCTACACACCTGATGAGAGTATGATGGGGGTTTTTAAATGTTTTTTTTCTGTTTCTTGTGCTGTCTTGCTATTGGCCCTAGAGACTATAATAGTAGTTTCACCTGTCCAAAGTTGTCCTCATCGATACAGAACCTCAGGTCCAGCTCCGTGGGGTCGTTCTCCAGAATCCACTTGAGAGAGTTGTAGTATTCACTGTCCTGTAGGGATGGTGGGCGGACAAAACTAAACATTCACAAAGTCCTGGACATGCTTCAGGAAAGTGAACATGGAAATGAACTACGAGAGGACCTACCACGGACTCCATGTCTTTTAGAGAGATCTGTTTCCCCAGCATCATCTTGTAAAAGGGTCGGATGAAAAATCCTGGCAAACATCAGAGTCAACTTCAGTAAACACTCTGCTGCACATAAGGTCCATGCAGGTTGTGGCGCTGAAGACGAGCTGCTCACCATCCAGTAGTTTTCCATGAAACACAGCCATTCCTGCCACACGTCCAATGAACTTGAAATAGGAGAGGTGGTCCTCATTGCACAGACCGGAGTTGGGATTTATCTGGAGAGTGTAGTTGTCCCTGCACAGGCAAACACAAGGAGACATTACTTTGATCTACTCGTTCCAAAGATCTTCATGTTCCTGATGACAGAGAAGAACCTGGCAGATTTACATCAGTTACCTCACTGAAATACACAGTTTCATCATTTCAATCCAACTGTTTGCACCTTTTTATAGGATACGTTAGTTACCAAGACAACAAGACCCTGAATGAGTCATACACTGTTTTGTAACATCACAGTAGAAATCTCTCAACTCTTTCAGACTTCTGCTACAGTTCAGTAATTTCTACAGGATTCTGTAGTTGTATAGAAAAATCAGAGAACACTCAAAGCAGGCTGTGGTCACGAAGCACCAGATGTATCAGCAGCAGCCATGTTGACCGTTTACGTTACGTAACATCCCGTTCTGTTGTGTGTCTGTGCTTGCCCTAGTGTCAGTTACCTTTGACCTAGACGGCTGAAATAAGACTCAACTGAGTCACCGTCCAAGAAAAGCATAAAAATCAGGGGCCTTCCATTATCTTCATGAGCGCTGGATGTGGAAAACATTTGTTTCAGGATGGCTTTTTGAATGAGAGGAAGGGTTAATCAAAGTGAGAGGACGTTTTAACCGGCCCACCGGGAAACTATACAGCACCTCAGCTCACTGCTCTGCATTGTGTGAAGGATCAGACCGTAAAGAGAGGCAGTTTTTAACGCTGGTGAACATAAAGCATCGTTAATTTCCCACGCGTATGTCGGCTGATCGTATCCTGTTAAGGATCGGAGGCTGTGAAGCACACACAAACACGGCTGTGACTTACGTAGCAGAGTATTCAAACAGGCCGTAGTAAGGATTGAACATTTCCTTAGACAAGAGGAAGAACCACTCTCGGGCTACGCCACCGTAGTCCAGTCCTTTCTCCGATTCAAACTCGATCCACAGCCGGGCTTTTAGGACATCGGGCTTTTTCAGAGACATGATGCGGCGATATGATTCTTCAAAGATGTTGTTTCGGTGCAGCTTCATCTCAAATCGGTTGGGGATGTCGGCCTGAAAGAATTCAAAAACAATAACAGCAAAAGACGCATGTAAAGGGACAGATGCACAGTAACAAAATGTAGAATAAGTCAAAATCATTGCTTTATTTTCTTACACCTGTCTTATTACTGAAAACAAAACAAAACTACGCATATGAGTGAGACAACAACAGTGTCTTTCTCTCTTTCAATTATCATTTCTCACCCAAAATTAGATCGCAGTGTGTCGAGCAGTTTCTGCACCTAACTTACCAAGCGCTAATTAGGACAAATGTGAAATGATTGCAGTGAATATCTTTAACACTGTAAACATGTCAAACTTCGTCAAACAGTGACAAGACAGTGCATAAATCATCTGTCTCTAAATCACATCTTACCGGTTTCTTCAATTTCTTCCTGAAGTAGTCGTATTTCTGCTTGAACTCTCTGGAGTAGGGAACGGCCTGGAACACAGTGTTCTTATCAACGAGCAGAACAGAATCACAATGATCTGACGGTGTGCCTCTTCCTGATGAAAGGGTATCTGAAGTGGGGGTGGGGATGGAGGGGGGGGGGTCAGTGACGATGCACCGAACGCACATGACGTTGGCATGTTAAGTGACGGTTGCAGCTGCAAAGTGTTTATCTGTGCTGTGCAAAGAACACCAGTGGAGTAAGAGGAGCTTGTTGTTTCCATGTAGTAGTCACTAGAGGAAGAGTACTCACAGGTCCTGTGATAGCTGGACTCTGTAGGCGAGGGTCCTCCCACTGTGTGTTCTTCGTATCTGAGTGGAACAAACACACAAGCTCCTTACCAAGACTGGAGCAGATCTGTGGTTTGACTCGTAATCAGTCAATAACTTCTACAAGTATTAGAGTCAGATCAGGCTAAAATGTTTTCAGCTTAGCTGGTGTACTCTGGAGATATAGCAGGAGTATTCATTGATTTTTGTTGTAATTATTAGTACTATTCATTTACACTTACTGTGGTCGATGTAGAAGGTGCGTCCATCTGTGTGAACTCTTTCTTCCCATCCAGGCTGAAAAAGGAGATAGTGAGTGAACCACATGCACAGAAATCATTAGACAGCAAACAGGCCATGCTCAAATAGTCATTGAAATCCATCCACGTTTTTCCTTCTGTTTTTTTTAAATTTAGGCGTGATTGAACTTGACTGACCACACACTGGCAGGCGCCTCACTGCAGGTGAGATAAGCTCAATCAAACACCACAAAGGAACTGAAAGGATTTTCTGTCCTATTTGAGTCAGGTCTGAGATGTCAACAAGGCAGGGATACGACCACGACATGAAAGGTTAACTGACACCACTAGATCAGACCAGAACACCATCACTGACGAGTGATCACTCGGTACAGTGTCACAGGCCACACACACACACACACACACACACACTCGTACGGCACCAGCAGTCAGGCAGTTCAAATAAGTAGACTGAGGGGAAACGGGTAGAGGGGAAGGGGCCAGTGTGACGGTCTGTTAGACAGCGTGTATCTGCAGTATGTGTCTGTCTGAGGACACTTCAACTACATGAATGGAGATCAGATTAGAAAGCTGGGAACACATGCAGCACACAGCACACTTCCCTGATATCCCATGATATGAAGTTCCGTTTGTTTCTTTCTCCGCTCCCTTTTTCACTCTCCTTCTGCCCCTTTCTCACCCCCTTTTCTTTATTCTCGTCAGGAAAACGTCCTGCTGTCCTGCTTCCCAAACTCATTTGTCTGAGCCAGATAACGATACACAACAATCGTCGGGTCCCAGGAGAGTGTCAGGGAGCTCCAAATGCCAACTGTTAGCATAGGAGGGGTGGTGATGGTGCAGAGGGTGTATAGAGAGGGAAGGGGCGTAAAATAAAGATGGAAAAGAAAGGAGAGGTACAATCCATTCATGCCGGTCATGAGAGACAGTGTAGAGAGAAAAGAGAGAGGAAAGGAAAAAAAAAAAAGAAAGGAAAAAAGCGCAAGGCTGTCTGCAGGCATTTGACCAGACCGGACTGGACCAGACAGGTAGGTAGGCAGGCAGGGGGAGGGAGCCAACCAACCTCCTCTGGTAGGTTCTGCCAAACAGACATGGCCAGGTGTAGAAGAAGTAACATACATTAGATCCACCAGAACAGAGAGAAAAAGAGAAAGAAGGAGAGAGAGAGAACACATGCACACACCACACAAGCCTGTGAGATGTACAAGGCCATGAAGCTCTGATTAACAACATCTATCTATGCTGATAGGTGGCCCATAGGTTTGGAGTGTGTCTGGGTGGATGAGAGACAGTCTTCCACATCCTAATAGGGACGATCACAGCCACCACACTCGGCTTTCTCCTCCTCGACAGCTACGTTCTCCCCATGTCCACCATTTGTGTTAGCAAGACTAAAATGGAAATGTCTCACACAGGCTGGTGACAAGATATTCATGTTTGTTTGTTTTTTTTTTACTGCTTTTGTCATGTTTCAACATAAATGGACCATGGAGATAAACTGTTTAAGATGACTTGTAAATAACAAACATCAACAGTCATCAGAGGTGCAGCAGGGTGAAGACTAACCACCTGATTTCAGTTCAGCAATATCAGTGATCTGGGTTAGCTTCTAGCATTGTGTAGTTCTTTAGTGATGGCAGCTATCTGGTAGTGACGGTACTCACAGGAAGAGGACCAAGGTCACCGGGCTCCATTGAGTTCTTATTCCTCATATGGACTGGATATTTCAACCTGGGATCCTCCTAATACAGATGAAGAGAAGGAATGAGGAACATGAGAATATTTCCAACAGAGGCTGAAGAGAAATATAAAAACAATGAGCTGAGTTGGCATGAGCATCTTGTTCTTTTTCTCAGGAGGGTTGGACAATTGTCCCCCTCACTGAACTGTCTGAAGAGTCGCCCTCTACTGGCGACTTAGGAAGATTGTAGGTTTGATTGAAGAGATTGGTGTCACTTTTCAGACGTGGATGACAACGTCCTTCATACAGTCCCTGGACACAATGCAGGCTTTCAAACAGCTGACCTGAAGCATTCAAGTATGAACTCACCCAGGTGGTGGTCCTGCTGTTGTGATCAATGAAGAAAGGCCGTCCATTGGGGGCTATCCTCATCTCCCAGCCTGGTGGCAGGAAGCTCTGCTGTGCCTTGTGCTGTGACTTGGGGGAACTGTAGGGGGACGGTTGAGGGGACTGAGGGTTGGAGAACGTGTCCTTCACTGCTCTCCGCACCTGGATGTTATTAGCACCCTGGAAACAACACACAAGAAGGTTTCCCATCATCAGTCCCGTTAGAATGCAGAGAAATTCAATTGTGTGGAAACAAATGACTGACAACAGTGGAAAGTCAAAAGTCCCTTATGGAGGTATTTTAAGTGGGGGGGTCTGCGTTGGACCCGGCACGGTCCACAAGTGCGAAAACCATATGTCCTATTGACACACTGTTTGGCTGGTTAGCAGCACAGGAAGTTCGGGGGTTGTGTAGTTTATGGGTGTGGAGTGAAAACTGTGGTGTGTTAAAACAGACGCCTACTGATTACCCGAACTGCTTGTCTGTGGGGTCTGATTGCATTCTTGCGCATTACTCTATTGTCTTGTGGCAAACGTGGGTTGCTCATCGTGTGCTGAATGTTGCTGTCTTAACATGTTTTGATTCTTTCTGCCAATGTGGCCACTGATTGTAAATGAATATCTGAAGATGTCGATGTCTGAGGATGTTGTTTAAATGCCTCTGTGTCTGTAAGAGTCATGAAAGTCACAGATGACTTTAGAGACATCATAGACCAAAGGAAAATGGTGTGGGAGTGTGCTAGGTGGTCTAATGTCTCATCCCGATGAACAGCACCTGGGCTGTTGTCTAAACACCTGGCCAAAAACAAACAACAGCAGAAACAACTATGGTTGACTGAGACTGAATGTTGTAAGAAAATAAAGTGTGCTTGCAGAACTTCACAAAATCTGAGCTTCATCAACAAAACACTGGTCAACCAAGAAAGATGCAGTCGTTTTGAAATGAATCAATCATTAATCCTCACTAAATATTACTAAACAGTGTAAAAAAACAAAACAAAACCATCACACACTCAAGACAGAACCTTAAGCAATGTCAAAGAAACATTAAACAGGCTAAACTTTTCCGGGCTAATGAGTGTCACAGACCGATTTGATCTTTAACGGGAGAAAAAACAGCATTAATTAATTCATGGACCTCTCACACCTAATCTGCATGTTGTAATTACATTCTGCTGTGATTATTTTACCTCTTGTTGCTCCCACAACACACAATGGTTTGCACATACACCTTAATCAAACCTAAGTCAGGTCCGTTCCCCTGACTGGAGCATAGAATGTTCACCAGCAGAGAAAGTCATTAAAAGCAGCTGTGGAGAAACGGACCATCCATCTCAAGATGCCCACATTGGTGGGGGTTTAATTAACGTTACAGATTTAATGTTTAGTGTTGTACTGGAGGTTGAATATGCATCAAGGACCTGCTGTAAATGCTTTATACATGAAAAAAAAACACAAATACACAAAATCATCATCACAACCACAAAACGGTTGTAAAGTCAGACAATCAATCACAGTGAAGCAATGGGGTCTAATATCCATTCATGAGAAAATCACATTCGCTGTCAACATGAAAAGAAGAAATAATGAGCAAAGACAGTTTAAATCATAGGATTCTTATCTGCCGGGTGTCGGCAAAGGCGGAAAATGGGCAAAACAGCACCAAGATTTAACCTGGAAGAATGAGAGACATTGAGTAATAGATTTGGGTAGGATGTGAATTCACAAGATGCAGCTAAAATGATCCCCTATGGGAAGGAAATGGGGGTGGGTTTGTATGAAGAGAGAGAGACCGAGGAAAAGGGAGGGAATGGGAATTCAGCGGTGGACACGTACTGATGTATGAAGGACGGAGAAATGGAACGGTGCAGGTGGCTAATTCTCACCTCCAAGGGGGTAGAGAGGGTGACAGTAGGGGAGCTGAGGCTACGAGGTCGTCGGACCTGGGGCTCATGGAGGTGGTTGTTGGAAGCACTGGAGGAGGAGGAGGGGGTGGATGCCAGGGCTGAAGCTCCTCCTGAGGCTGCTGCTGAGGTGCTGGCTCCGTCTTCAGTCAGCTGTGAGGGAGAATAGAACTTCTGAGGTTAAGTTGGGAAGGAATAAGGCAGGCGGTGCTCCTTTTTACGTAAACAAGACCTTTCCCCAACACACGCCAAAGTTGCTTGTCTGCACCTTTTCACTGGAGGAAACCGGTTCCTAAAAGCTCAAAAGCATGGGTCTTATAGGCCCAGGTCACAAAAGGTTGTTAATGGGTATACATACGACTAGAGAAAGGCACAAAAACCTGCAAATACTGCAGACATACAAGTTTGTTATAACCCAAACCACAGGGACAGACACAAAGATAAAGCATTGGCATGTCTGCTTTACAGTTGTAATGGAAATCATTCATCAGGGTCCTCTCCTTCTGAGTAATAACAAAAACAGATGAGAATGAACAGACAACAGACAAACAGGTAGAATATAACCACCTGTGTTCAGACAGGCAAAGATGCAATGGTGGATTTGGAGGAGAGACATGACAATTAACACATACACCCTGTCCCATGAAGCTGTCTCGCTCCCAGCTCAGATTATGTGGAGCCACCTCACGCGTAGACAAAAAGACATGGAAAGATGAGTGGAAAAAACACAACAGAAATGGGAACAGGGAAGGACAAGCCGCGGCTCCAATTCCAGTGTAAATGGTAAGACCAAGGCAAAGTCATGTCCTCCGGAGTGTCAAACAAAACGCTAGACAGGAGAAGCAAGATACAGGATCAAACTGGATGGAAAAGGAGACTCGGAGAACGCAAAGCTGTGTCTGTGTCCATCATTTTCTAAGAATACACACAGGAGAAACACACAAGGAAAAGAGGAGGAGGAGGCCATGATGGGGAGGCCAAGGTGAGGTCCAGTCCCATGCACTGAGTCCAGACAGCCAGCTGACCTGCTGTACCTGCACAATTGGCCTAGTCCAGGTAGTGGTGCGGTTGTTATGGTTGACGTAATAAGTTCTTCCCTTGGCGTCCTTCCTCTCTTCCCATCCAGGGGGCAGGCCGGGGGTGGTCAAGGTGTAAGCAGTCGCTGAGGGAGACTAGCCAAGTGTAGAGAGAGAGCAAAGCAAAGACAACTAATCAGTACAGACTGATGTGCTCGGGGATATGTGGAGGGAAACTTTGAAAAGGGTTGTCTGTGAGTGGCACGACAAGCACGCGCATTGCTGTCTGTGCAAATGGAAAAAAAAGAAAACATTGTCAAAAATGTACATTTATTCCCTGTTTAGCAGCAACACAAGAGCTTTATCATATTTTCCCACTTCAGGTGCAAAGACAAAGACAGAAACAGTGAAGGACCAAGATCAAGACAGGTTTTCAACTCTACTGGTATGAAATGGATCTTGACACAATGAGACACGTAGTGAGTGAGCTGTTGCCCAGTTTCATCAGTTTTTTATTAGCCAGGGAGCACTGGAGTGTTTTTTCCTATGTGAGCAGTGATGCCAGGTGGGAAATGTAGGATTATCGTATCAGAGACTGAAAAAGATCGTATTTGGAGGGAAATTATCGTACAGCATGAGTGGAGGACTTCAGATTTGTGTGTCTTCTAAGTTTCCTGTGAACCTCTGCTTCAAAGTTTGCTTTAATGCACAAAAACGTACAAAGACGATAATTATCTCGCACCTGGCAACGCTGGATTAATGAAGACAGCACCCTCAAACATCAGCGATATTTTCTACTGCTCCTTCAAGGCTTCTTATCAACAGCTGAACGACAAGGCTGACCAGTTGTTCCGCTCAAAAGACACCCGGGATACACACGTACACACACCGTAACACAATAATCACAATCACAGATACACAATTTCTATTCACATGTGTCTTTGAACCATATCGAAAGACCATCTATTATTTGTATGCACAGAATGCCTTATTCTCAGTTAGCTATTTAATTCGCATCTGAGCAACAGGCTAACTCCAGGAGGGGGAAATGTCTAATGGTCTTTATTAGTCAACTCAGCTTTTTTTGTGTGGGGGTGGGGTTTAAAGGTAGTGATTCACATAACTAGTCAGTAAAGTCAGATTTATGCAGTGTCGGGTCAACAGGAGGTGCACTGACAGGGTTTTACTGAGTATAAACTGAGATATTACCATGGGCTCCTCACCACCTGAGACTGTTTGAGCTCGGGTTCTTCTGGTCTGGGAAGTCTGCTGGTGGTAAACAACAGGGGAAGATGGTCTTTAGTTCACAGTATGTTATTTTTCATCACCAGGGTAGGCGTCATGGGGCAAGGGAGAGCATTTGGACAGTAGTGAAGGCTGAATGAGGAAGATCTGAATGGGCAATTTATCATCAAAGGAGGTGACGAGTGAAAGGGATAGAGGAGATTCCTGAGACTATGGGCCCTCATGGGAAAGTGTGGAGGCTGTGAATAAAAAAAAGAACTAAAAAGCATACACTAGCGTTGTGAGGTGGACAGGCAGAGGAGGAAACACAAATTACTTGAGAAAGTAATAGCAGCTGATTGATTGATTGGTTGGTTAACTTGATTACGATAGAAGAGAAAAAAAACAACAGATTTCCCCTGTTGGAGAGACAATGACTGTTTTTCCTCAACTATTAATTCAATCCCATGACCAGTTTCCTTTGAATGTCTCCCTGGTCCAACAAACCTGACTCAGATGAACAGCTCCCCAACAGGTTTCAGCAGAGCTTGAAGAAAGAATCAGGGACGTCGGAGCAGGGAGACAAGCCTCAGGATGAGGACACGGAACCTCAGATGGACGCACGGAGCATCTTTAAACTCAGCCCAAGGACAATATGTTGAAACTACCGCAACAACAGCCTTTGACAACAGTCAGGTGCACATCGTATTCAGGAGCAATGCATTGTTTATTCATTTGAATCAGGTGTGTTGGAGCAGTGACACCTTGACAACAAGTCAGTACTTTACACTTAGTACTGACTTGTTCTTTAGCTGAGTTAAAGTGAAAGAGATTTAAAGTGTAAAATAAAGCGATATAAAAACACAAGTTAGGAAGTAACTGTGTGTAACACAGTTTCAACTGAGCTCCTAACAGACATCAGCACCTGTTCTTTTCTCGGCCTGACAATGCCAGGCTCTCTGCTGTGACTCAGCTGGCTGACACACATCTGATTCAGATCGTGTGACAGTTGGCTGAGCCAAATCTCCACTGATGCTCTGACTCAGGCCTGTCTGAGCAACATTTGTGGTGCTGTCACAGCTCACCACCAACGGTTTCTACGAGAATGGACATTTTGCTGGGACATAGCTGAAGAGCCAAGGGTTCTCTCATACATCAAAGACTGTTGGAAGTGAATCACAAAGACCAGAGTAGCAGAGGGAGAGGAGGCCGACGCAGAGATGAGATAATCCTTCTCAGGAAAGAGGAGGAGTGAGCGGTAAAATAGTAGTGGTATAGAGAGTGACCTGCCAAGTACACATGAAACATTTACCATGCAAGAAGGAGAAAAAACAACATGTTTTCAGTGATTAAACACCCGCAGTGAGGAAGAAGTAATTGAAGGAACAATACATGCATCCAAAGTGGAGGATGTTCACCTTGAGGACATTAAAGTAAAAAGACAACAAGGACAGACTGGAATGTGTTGGGTTAAAATATCTGTAAAAAAAGATGTGTACCGTAGGAGGGGGAGGAGCTTGGGCCTGATCACTGACGCCATCTGTCATACTGGAGGATCGGAGTCTGTTTGACAGCTGGGTCTGCAAAGAAAGAAGAGGCAACATCTTTGTTGTTAGCTCTACTTGTCATGGAAATGAGTCTATATTTGCTTTATGAGCTCATAGCGAAAATACAAGTGAACTAGTTCAGATTGATTCTCCCGTGAATGAGAGCTTTCACTTCTCACCAGAGCAGAGCTGGGCCCTGGCAATTCACCATTCAAATCAGGTGTGAGCGACAACCTAAGGTTCAGATCTTCAGAGAACTCCTGGGTGATGGGTGTTGGTGGGTGCTGTGGTGTGAGGGCGGAGGAGGGCCCAGGGAGTGATTGGGCCAGGCTGTCGTTAGGATCCTCTTCTGTGATGAGCTCCCAGGACTGTGCGGACAACAAGCACACAGTCACACATTCAGCTAGAATACGCTTTTCACATGAGACAGCTGCAGCTCCACGTGTCTCGCTCACATTGTCAATGTCCCTGGGCTCCAGGTGCTCGTTTTCTAGGTCCTCGCTAATGTGGCGCCTGGAACGGAAAACACGATGCGCTTCCTGATGGATTTGGCGCTGCCGGTTGTCGCTCTCGGTCTCTGCAATCACATCCCTGAAAGAAGACAGAAGGTAGTCAGAAATCACTCACTCTGACTGGAAGTACAAAAAGGAGATGATGTAATATAACTACCTTCTGTCTAGTTTAGTGTTGTGTGATAAATACTTTGGAAACATTGTTAGCAAGGCAGCTGACAGCCCGACTGACATCATTGTTCATACTTTCCTATTTCCTAAAAACATTTTTTGGCCTGCAACGCATCAGGAAGGAAGTTTAGGCAGCCATACATGTTGGAGGGCCGTTTCCACTGAGTAGTGCGGTTGTTGTGGTTGACAAAGTAGGTACGTCCCAGGTTGTCCACCTTCTCCTCCCAGCCTGGGGGCAGTGGTGGCAGCAGCTGCTGGGGCCGCTGGGATCCGGAGTCTGCAGACTCATCCCATCCCTGACAGGGAACATTACGTTTTTAATCAGGCTAAGGATGTAGTGGCATGAATATTAGCAAAAGATCCCGTAGTCACGGAGGCTGTCAGAGGAATTACCACCAACAAATGGGATGGAGGGGAGTCGATAAGGCTGTCGATACATTAAATTCTCTGAATGTGCAGTGGCTTTCAACTGTTAACGTTTCTTGTCTGACACATTGGTGAATGGCTGGAATATCTCGCACCACATAATCCAACGCTGAGCTCATGTTTGTGGCTCAATTCCAACACTGACAATAATGAGCTCTTTCTTAGGACCAGAAGAGATGAAACCAAAATTGAAGGTGTTAAATAAAAAGGACGGGATAGATAGTCATAGATAGTCAGTGTCATGTGCATTCATCTGGATGTGTGTATTTATCCTGTTGTGGAATATTTCATCTGACCTACATATGAACTCGCATACAAATGTGAGAACACACAGAGAGTTAAAAAGGGAGCAGCTTCTGTTCCTTCAAAATAAGTGGAGGCAGGTAAATGCTTTTTCCAGAGCTGGAAAACATTTCAGCAGATTCTGGCAGATGGAGCTGCTGAAATTCTTAGACAATAGTGTAGAAGAATGTTACTTTCCTGTCTTTATTCTTTAAAAAATATGTGTTAGTTCCTAAGTGTAACGCTGGGATGTATCTTAAAGCTTAGAAATGCATTCACTGATATCGTATAAGACCCAAACACTGCAATTATAATGTTTTGATAGTTGATATAAATCATCATCATGAATGGACAATTCATCCCAAACCATTTATCCGCAAAACATCAGATGACTATGTTTGTTTAACTAATGACCACAATTATTCGCGCTAGTGCTTCTGAACGTTTCACCAGCATTGGTGGAAAAGGTTAGTTCGGAATCGCAATCATGAATAGGACAAGGTCGCCTTCAGTAATGCCAAGTCAGCAGTTTGCCACTAACTAAACCAAAATAGTGGCCAACACATTACCTCAGCCTCCTCCCTCAGCTCCACAGCTTCTTCCTCGTGTCCTCCTTGTTTGGGCAAATAGGCCATCTTCAGACGTAGGTAACCCTTCACTCTGGACTTGTGACTGGAGGCAATCAAGAAGAAATGGGCTTCTTTGAAAACGCCACAATAAAACCAGACGGACTGCATCTTCACAGCTCTTGGTACGGTCATGTTAGTGGAGGGAAACCCTCTGACCCAACCAACAACCTTCATCTCATCACCCTGACGTCTGTAACTGTAATTCATTTCAGCGTCACTTAAATGCATCTGTTTACACGGTTTAGTAATGACACCGCCGTGGTCACATTCAGGAGAAACTGACCTTCTGGGGCGCAACAGGAAGTCTTTAAAGGTGTAGGGTCGCTCCATGGCAGGGTCCTCTGTCTGCAAATTGATAGGACACGTTTGTTGACAGCAAACAGACACACACAGAAAAGCAGCATCATAACACCAGTGGTGTATTTACTGCTGGAGCCCTTTGCACAACCACCCTAAGAAGCTTATGCAATGCTTAGCTTCTCCTGTTACATACTCAACAGCAGAAAAGGGTCTTTTGTAATTCACTGCAATCTCCCAGTGTTTTATAACTGGGCCAAACCAGTCTGCACTGGCTGCTCACCACAAACTGGATGGCTCGGCGATATGCCACTGAATCAGTCTGTCAAATTCCAAATCTGTGCCCCTGTCACAAATGCAGGTTTTGTTTTGAAAAGGTGAGGGATAAGGAAACTGGTTGGACCAAAGATATTGACATCTAGTAGCCCGGTGGATGAAACCGGGGGGTGAACGCTTCTACAAGACTAAATGTTACTGCCAGGCTGCTTCAGATGAGTCTGCATGGCTGAGTCATGCCAAAGAAAACATCAAGGGGGAAATTAGTGAGGAAAAGGCGGTGAGTCAAGTCATACTCCTTATGATGAAGCCTGCAGTTATGTAGAAAGCATCAGAGTAGATTACTGAAGCTCTGTCCTTTTCTGAAACTGCTTTAGTAAGATTTTGAACATTATCAAGACAAAATGTCCTTTCTCTCATCCTCTGACTAAACACGTCTGTACCTCTGTCTTCCACTAATTCTCTGGACCTTTAGGAGCCAAACAAGGTATTATTGATGAACCCTAAAACCACCGGCAGTTAACAAATTCTCCAGGAAGCTCCGTGTACTGCTACATTCATCCCATTCATCAAACATTCTCTCTCGAGCAGGATACTTGAGATGTCTAGATGTTGTTGTCTTTAAAAAAAAAAAAAAAAAAAAAATTCCAGGTGAGTCTATGGGAATTTGTACGTCTGTGGCTTTTTCCATTAGCTCTGACAGCCGCCCACCCTCAGGGCACTCGCCTCTATTTACAATCTACACAGCCCTCTCTTGGTTGTTGTTTTTTTTTTTTGCTATGCAGGAAGTGCTAAGTTGTTTGATCACAACAAGAAGCTACTTGTGTGCACTTTCTCACACTCAAGACAGAAACACACATTTCACCTGACCTCCACAAAGGTTAACCAGGCAGAGCAAAACTGAAGATAAGGAACAGCTGAGTATTCAAAAGTTACGACTGTAAGGCTGGTCTCTCTCTCTCTCTCTCTCTCACACACGCGCACACACTCATAACTCACCGGCAAATGACCAAGAGGGACGTCAACTTGCCCCAGGAAATCATCTCTGGTCTAGGAAAGAAAAACAAGAAGGTCACCTTCAGCGGCTGAGTTTCAGATGAAAAAGGTTTTTGTTTGTCCAGCAAGGGAAGAGAGGGGAAAACCACAATGTTAAGGTAAATTACCTAGAGCAACCGATGACCCAGCAGCATATTGTGTTTGCCAAAGACAGAAAGACAGAGACACAGATACTCATTTCAAGGGGAGCCCCAATCCAGAAATAACCCCCAAGCCTCTGTATGAACACCTGTGATGAGCTCAAAATCTCAGAGGGAAAAAAAACAGGATTTGTGCGTGTGTATGAGAAATTGACTCTATATTGACTATTGACTCTGAATCTACATCAGTACATTGACATGTGACTTGGTATTTAAGTTTTCCACCCATCAACACAGATTTCCACAGGTGTCCACGTCGACTGTTCAGTCTAAGATTTTTTTATGAATAGAACTTTAGCTCAAGGGAGATAAAAAACAAACTAACAAACCTATGGGCAACAGACAGAAGCCACATCAGCCACACAGAGGAAGAACAGGATTGATGTGACAACAGGAAAGAACCAGGAAAGGCTGCAAATATGACAAAGACTGCAGATATGTCCACCCCTTTGCCGTAGTAAATTGCAGGCTGAGAGGAAAAGGGGGGAGATTGACGGATGATTGCGCTGCGAAGCAGTCGACGCCACTGGGGGAAATGATTACCTGTCCGAGATGGAAAAGCCCATTCTTGGTAGACGCCTGTGGGACACAAGTGGTTTAGACAGCAGGCGTTATATAACAATAAAGTCTCTTTCCAGAAGTTTACAGGGAACTTTCTCCGCCTGCAAACCACCTGTGGGGTTAACTCGTACAAAAACAAACAAATGAATTTAACAGAACATAAGCAGCATGTTTAGTTTCTTACAACTATTCTGACAATCTGACAACAAACAGACCTGGAATTCAATGGCGAAAGGTTCCAAATAAACAGTAAATAATCTGCTTGCTCACAAACATCCACCCACCATTATTCATGGACACACATGGAGACAACTTGATAATTTACTGCAGTAAGAAAAACAAAAAAAAAACCTCAACAGGAACTCATTAACTGATTGCATAACCCAGAATCAATTTAAATAATTGAATCCTAAACTTTATTTGAACTAGGTCAGAGAACCCAACAACAGCGAGCATCTTCACATGTTCTACCTTACCAAAAATCTTGGAACAGAGACAGTGAAGGGTGATCTATTTAAAAAGTCAAATTTATTTAAAATGTGCTCAATAAATACAGTTATTATTATTATTATTATTATGTCAGTGTGGATAGATGGCAGTAATGACAGGCCACAAGAATGTTTGGGAGACATGTTGGTTGTTTTGTCTAACCTTAAACGTTGCAAGCATTTTAAGCTGCAGGTATTTGTATGGAGCAGGCTACAATTGCAGAGTCATCAAAGGGTCACATTTGAGCCTGCAGCTGCCTCCCAGGGCCAGGTTACACTCAAGAGAGGGAGGGAGCGTGCTGCAAACAACCGAGAAGCAGCAGCGCTGAAGTTTGGAAGAGGTATGAACCAGATGACTGACTGAGCAGCCAGTTTATGACCTCAAAGTTTAGTTCATGTTTGTTACGTTGAGTTGCAGAGATTTGGTTTGATGCAGCAGATACTGGAGAAACTAACAAAAGAAAGTGTATATAGTAGAATATAGTATAGAATATAGAATATAGTAGAAATTAGAAGTACGACCAGATGCTGTGTCACTAGCATCAAACCAGTCAATAGTTATCAAAACTAAAGTGCGAAAGTGGTTGAACAAAGGAGAAGACTGGCTGTTTAAGGGAAATCTGGATGAAGTCCAGACTGGCACTGAAGTGTGAAAATGTTGTCGCACCTACTCCACAGTCTCCGTGCTGACACAACTGAACCACAATGCCACGCAACTCAGAGATAGGGATGACAGGGAAAATCCTCTTAGAACAATAGCGATCTTAATGCCTCATGCATGTTAATGGATCCTAAATAAAGGGACCCCCCACCATCTATCCAGTAACTCATCCACAATTACCTCCCAGGTAAAAATAGAAATATGAGTGGCCAGTAGGAGTTCTTTATGAATGGCAACCGGAGGGGGTGAGGAGAAGTTGAAGGCATGGCATGGTGGCATAACTGTCTGCAGCTAGTCTAGTTGGCACACATAAAAAAAGCTTGTGACATGTCACATTGGTCTTAAAAAAGGGGCACTCCAGCCACAGGCTACCACTTGGGGAAGACCTGTCATGATGGTCTATGTGGGGATTTCCTCTTTGAGAGGAATGGAATGCTTTGAGGTAACACAACACGTGTCTTAAAAAACAAAAGGGTCCAAATTCACAGTTTAAAACTTGCATGACAGAAGACGCTGCCACTGAAGTCGACAGCGACAAGAGGAAGCTGGTTAACATGTTGGTAAAATAATTTGCATTCATTCCAAAAATGTGTCTGTTAGTGTATATATTGTGTGCCTTTTTGCAATAACAATGCCATTTACCATCTTTTATCTAGGTGACGTCCACCGGTTGTTGATGGACACAGCGTATTTAATCACGTATGTGTCCCCAGCAAGGAGTAACAAAAATGTGTGAGGAGACTCAGTGACTGATTATTGTGCAACCTTTGGATCTGCATTAGAAACAACACAAGACTTAAACCTCTCAGGAAACCACTGACACTTGTTTAACTTTGTGACCATCGTTTTGGCTGTAACAACATCAAAATACTTCATCATCAGCGAAGCAGCTGGTAAGATACAGATCCACTGGAGCCAAAGAAGACATGCATCTCAAAATCAGCAACGGCGCACAAAGCAGACTAAAGATAGAAACAGCCAAGACCACTGGCTTGAGTTAAGGGTATTACCAAACGTACGTGTCGTATTTCTGTAAAACAGATGGCAAAGGGAGAACCGATCCACTCATCCATACGCTTGTTTTCTGTCTGTGACTGAATTGGCCAAAGTGTGTCAAACTTCCAGTGCCTGTGGTTGTGAAGTGAAGGAGAGCCAATGTGTGTGATTTAGCTCAGCAATCGTGTCTGTGCTTCACTTCCCAGAATGTCACCACCCTCTTCCAGCACCATAGACATCACTCCTCATCGGGGACAGATTAAGTGGGTGAAAATAAGTGAAATACGAATGTGAAGATAAATATTATTCAACTCTAATTTCCCACTGATCCTGATTTGTTGAGTCTGAAGTTCTGACAAATGCTTTCTATCTTTATTTCACAAAATACTTACTGCCTACTACTCAACTGCAGGTTTAATCAAAATACTATTCTAAACATATTATTATTCTACAAAACTGCAAATCCATGGGGGGGGGTTTTTCCATTTAAAATACAGTTTGCAATCGACTCTTTTCGAGATGAGACAAGGGAACTTTTATCATTATCTTACCTTGGAATCACTGCTGTGGTTTACATCCTGGTTTCCTCCTCCGCCCGGATTAAAGTAAATCTTGAAATGAGGCTGCCTTTTGGGAGTTTCCCCACTGATCTTAAAAGTACAGCCATCAGCTTGGTTTCTTCCTTCTTTTTTCTGAGTTGTTGTATCAGATTGACTCTCTTCTGTAGGTTCCTTGTCTGCGCCACTTGTCTCGTGATCATTTTCCAACAAAAGCATTTGGTGAGACGAGCTTCTCTCCAGTCGAATTCTGGGGTAACGCACCACACGGCTTCCGCTGGCATATCCCACTTTGGTGGAGTCTTCCTGGGATGCAGCAGTCCGTGGACTCGGATGCTGCTTCTGATTTTGCTGAAGCTGAAACACAAGTCTCTGGGTTCCACCATTAGCCCCACATGGCTGGTCCAGGGTCTCCTGCTGGACAGTCCAACAAGAGCCCCCATAAGGACGAATTCGGAGATGCCTGGTGTCTGAAGCATCGGTAGAGTTTCTCCGGATACGAATACCTCCAACGCTGATACCAGGTTGCCCTCTGCTATACACCGTGTGGCCATTGGAACCAGTACTAAAGACCCTGCGCTTTGGGTTGTTCGGCTCTGTTGTAAAACCTTGTGAAGAATCGGGGGGGTAGTAGGGTGGAGGTGGTTGTCGTGGAGTATCTGCTTCGGCTAGTTGTTCTGTATAGGCTGGTGCAGGTCCTGGAGGAGTGTAACAAGGTGGTGGAACGTCATCGGCATGGCCAAAGGAATCTCCACTACCGGACCCATCGTAGCGCTGAAGAGAGATGTGCATGGACGAGCTCTTCGTGGGCCGCGGCTCAGCGTAAGCAGCGAGCTGGGGTATGAACATTGAGGAGCTGCGTTTGAGGGAAGGAGCACTTGGAGGTACATGCCGTTCACCTGGCTCCTGCGTAGGCCTCAGCGCCATCGTTGGTGGAGTTCGCAAGGCTGCAACCACATCTCCATGCTGCTCCTCGGAGTCTCCTTCCAGTATCTCCGGGGCTGTGTTACTGCGGCTAGAGCCAAAGTACAAACGCAGACGTGCCATTTTCACCTTACGTCCCACAGCCTCCACTCTCACCGTCCCTCTGACTGGCTGTTCTGTTCTGTTCTGCTTCTTCCTCCGGATCCCCTCTCAGCCTCCTTGTGTCGGCAACTTCTCTCTGTTGGCTGGCTAGATGACTGATCCCTTTTTTTTACTCCCACCTCTCTCGACCCCCCCGTCCCTCCCCCTCTTCCACAACTTTCCTTTCCCCAAGTAAACAGCCCAGGGGAAAGGAGTCACAACCACAAGCTACTGCAAGAGAACTGACAGCTTTACACTACGCAGTCTAAAGAGAGGAAGGGTAAGGGTTGGTGGGGGGGGGGGGGCAAAATAAAGAAGGATCCCTGTATGTCAGACTCTTAGCGCTACCAAGCACTAGCGACCGACAGCAGAAATAGCCTGAGCCGAGTGACGGCCAGCATTCCTGACATGATTGGATAAGAGCCGCCAGTGCTCCAGGTTTCCTGGGTGACAGTGGTGTTGCCTGTCAGTCATGTGACTACAAACGGTCCCACCACATCCTATCACAATGCCATGTTGCTCTCAAGTGCCAACTGGTCCCCCGCCCCATTTACCATCAGCCAGCCCTCCCTCTACTCACATGACTATTTCCAACACATGGCCATCTCCCCGCTTCCACGCCCATAGTCGACATTCTATTTTATGCAGTTTGATCAATGTCTACCACAAATAATCCCCTTAAAAAATCCAAACACCATAGCTCTGTATTATTCCAGATATGTCAATAATAATTATAAGCTCTTTGCTCCAAATTCTCTCTTCAAAAGTGACTGAAAAAGATGTAGCTGAGCATCCTGCTATGGTTCTCCCGACGAGCAGAAGAAGAAAGTAGAGGAAAGGAAAGCTGGAAGAGAACTTTTAATGACCCCATCAACAAAGCTCCTGGTCACAACACATGGTGTCCAACCCACTGACACCATGTGAGGTTCACAAAATGAAGCATTGCTCCACTTGTCCACTTGTACATTATGTTTGTTGGTGAGAAAAAAGGCAGCAAAGGAATCGCTTAAAATGGACCAGAAAAAAGGCAGAATGGAGCAGAATAGCAGGCTGATTGTAACTTTGATAGAGAAAACCGCACATCCTGCTCTGGGAAGATATATCTTCTTCAAGCAGAACACAGACACACAATGTCACACTGGCTATAAAGGCTATAAAGGTTGTTCAAGACACAACCCAGCTACAACGCTATTCTGCTACAATCAGGTGCACTGTGTTTACTTTCGACATTTGACAAATTCAATGTTTGACCAAAAATGTTTCAAATGACAGAAATGATCATTGCATGTCAAGACAGATTTTATTTGTATACTGCCAATTCACAACGACATTATCTGATGACGTTTAGCACTAGTAACACAGAACACAGAACAAATTCAAAACATTCAAAATTCAACGCTGTGCACTCAGAGAATGTTTTGTGATTTATCACTGTGTCTGCAAGTGGAAATGGGGCTTTTGGTCGACTTTGCACTGGCGCCAAATGAATAAGGAGGTTTTCCACCTCCATTTTCAGATGCGACAAAGCCCTCATGATAATCTGGCATTTCCAGCATTTTCAGAATCAAGAGTCAGAAAGAAGCTGCCTTGTTCTGAAAATGACTGATTCTGACCTTTGGCTTAACCCGTAGTGCGTCACTTTCTCTGTCTCAAAGGCCAAGCTACAACAAGCTGACAACTCGGATGGTGTAGAACAATAGCAATGAGGAAAAAGGGGAGAGAAAAAAATGAAAGTGCAACCCAAAGAGAGCCTCAGGAGATGAGCAACACTTACTGGAGGCAGAGAAACTGCATACTGTGGTTCCCAGCAGCCAGTAACACTTGGTGATGACACAGTGTAAGGCACAGTCAATAAATGTTTGTGTGAAATGCTATGGAGCATGTTCTGTATGAAAGAAACAAAATTCCATTGTGTGGTCCAATGGCAGAAAGCCCAGCTTGCCCCAATGCCACAACATGCCTATTTTCACACAAGTGCTACACTGTACTAAGGCCTATTCACCGTCTTTGTTAAACAGTACGTTAAAATGTCAGGCCTATGCACAGTGGTTCTCTCATACTTACTAAGCATTTCACATCTGCTGGTATCTTTAGGTTTTGTATTTACCTCACAAGATATCAAACATTCTGCATCAGTGTTATAACACAACAATAACTATTCATCCAGCCCTTTCAAAAAAAATGTTGGCAAGTGGTGGAGGAGCTGCATTGGCATCCATAGACAGAGACAGACGGAAGAGCACCTCCTAAGACATATAAGGAGAGGACCAGGCTTGAGGCAGCCTAAGCTGTCCTTTCATGTGTCATCCTCTTCCATACTGCAACTAAGAGAGGTCCCACAGCACTGAGGGAAACATTCAGAGCCACCCGTTCCTTAGCAGCTTGCACAGCAGCAAAACATTCACACAGCAAAATCTGCACTGATGTAAAGGATTTACATGACCGTGTGTTACTTGAAACATGAAGTGCAAATAGTGCGGCACAGGATACAGAAGTGACTGAGGATATCTGTCTTCCAATGACTGATCAGTCATCCCGAGACAATTTTGAACGTTTCGTTCGACTCAAACATCAAACTGTCAAACTGGACTCTACAGTTACAGAGAATCCATCCTCTTCCATTCCTTCCACAGAACCAGCTACCAGATGACTCTCTCCCCTCTATCTCCTTCTATCCTCTGTGAGGATGGCTTGCCAAAGTGAAGTGAAGGAGCATTTATCAATAAATGGGAATTGATTTTTCATATTCAGCAACCATTTTACCTCGTTTCAGGACAACTGAGTTCCTCCTGAAGAACTGGTCCAAGGCCCTTTGACACTTCCAGTTAAATCATACCACATAATATAAGATGTTTAATGAAAGAACCCAGCAAATTACACAACATACATAAAGCATATCAATAAGGAAACAAAAGCATCTATTATTAGTTCGAAGATGTAAATCAAACTGAAATAAAAGGACTGTGGAGGGTATGAATCCAGTCAAAACAAGACTGAGTGAAATTAAAAATAATGTGTAAGAGGTACAGAGGTGTGACCCTTACCAGTCTGTTTTCATCAAACACCTCGAACAGGAGCCGATGATTCTGCGGACAAACCTGGATTGGCAAGAACACAGTGGTGATGTTAAAGCAGGTCTATGAATACGACGGAAGCTGTTGTTTTCACACACTACAGAATTCTAATCTTTGATGATTCTTCCTTCTGTACTCTTGAATTTTTTTAAGTTGGGGGAAACAAATGCACTTGGAGCGCTGAGGGGAAAACAACACATTATAAAGCTCAGAAAGATTTTAAAATCTGAAACTCACTCTGAAGTAGAATTCCTCGTTCCATTTGGGATTGAGGGTCTGAAATAAAACGTGGCGAAGTGAGATGTATAACTATGAACAATTCCAAAACAGCACAGTCAGCACCATGGTTAGTGTACACAGAAAGTAGAACAGATGTACGGAGTCTGTCCAAGTCTGAGAACTAATGAGTGAGTCAGCGGTCCTCTCCTCTACGTTACATTCAAGGGGATTTGCAGCTGACATGTCCCAGCGATTGGCATCTGTCCCGATGTAAACAAGGCCTGAGGATTTCCATGGGGACCAGTTTGATATGTGGATGCACAGACGTTCTCCTTCTGTCTCACACATTGGATATTTTACTGGTCTGAGACCTATGTGACACTTCTCATTAAAATTCCTTTGGTGATTAAAACGACTAAAACACTCGAATGTCAATGAAGCCATTGTTTCACACGTGTCTCTGATTAATAAACGTTTTACAGCAGCGATAAAATAATCATGTCTGTTAAAACCACGGCAGAGAAAGCAGACGTACCAACGAACCCACTGCCCTTTACGAAACAGCAACTTCACTGTGACTGATCGAATAATGACCCACATAAGTGTGTGAAATATTAGGAACATAAAATCATTATCAGATTGGTTCGGGACGACCTCTTGCCACAGATTTTAGTCTCAGATTGGCACATTTTTTATCATTTGTTTGTCATGCCTTCCTGCCACCAGCCCAACCCACAGCCTCACCAACAAAGATGCCATCAAACATGGCCCACTTAAAGACACATTAAGCCCACAGAGGAGCAAAGCAGCGATTCTTCTGTTTCTGCTCCACGTAGCAGCGCTTTGTCAGTTATTTATATCCTATAAGGCGAGCGTAGCCACTGGCAGCATATGTCTGCCTGCATGGGGGACTGCCTGACTCTAGCAGAGTGTTGCCTGGCAGCTAGTGAACCTTAACTACCAGGAGAAGAATGGGGAAAATAAAGAAGCTCCTTGGCAAAGTAAACAACGGCAAGTCACAGCAAACTATGGATAGTGACTGTTGAGAACGGTTTGGGCTTCAGTCCACAACTATAAAGCCGAGATTAGTCTGCAATGTAGGTAACAAGTGTGGCTGCTCTGGCACAGTCCACTTTAAAATATTAAAACACCTGCTTTACACTAACAGCAAGTAATGGCTCCCTCTGCTGTGGGGAGATTCCCCTTTCTAAAATGGGCCACGGGGGGAAATGAGCTCCGTCAGTGTCTCCTTCTAGATTCTGAGGAAAAGGGAAGCACAGTCCTCCTGTGGTTTCCGTCCCTCTCGGGGTGACACATTGCCTTAATTTGAAAAGAGGATTTAAAGGGGAAGTGACGTGCACCAGACTGTGCGATAAATGTGTGTTGCATGTGTGGGCAGAGATTACCGCTGCATGAGAGACCAAGCTGATAAAGTGCAGTTAAAGTTCATTAGGTCTGAAACTTCAAGCCAAAGGTCTTCACAGGTAGACACACTGACAAGCTCACCTTTTTGATGGTTTTGGTTTGGACTAAGGCAAGCTCTCTGTTCTCATCTGCCACATAAAGGGACAGTTTGACATAGGGATCACTGCAGACAGAGAAAAAACAAAAGAATAAAATGAAATACACCATACATAAATATACATATAAATTACACATTTCAGTACAGTACAGTTCAGTGTCAATGCGTTTCACATGGTGAAAATGATGTGTATCGCCTGTTCAATACACAAAATCATTTCAATCATGCGATATCTACCAGTGATTCAACAGACTTAACAAACGACTGATATGTTTATGGTAAAGGTTGTTTTTTTTTGTTGTTATTACTGTTTGTTCCTCCTTTGAATCGGATCGCCTTCCTTGGCACTAACGATATTAATTATATTCTATTATACATATATTCTATATTTTGCATGTGATTCAGAACAATCTTTCTTTTTACTGAAGGAGTTCATCATTAGTTCCTCCTGCAAGCTGAACATCCTTTGGCTGCTGCTCCACACTAGAAGATTACTCCAGGCAAAACTAAAGTATAAATAATAATTAATTATTGTAAAGGAACCAATAAAAATGCTCAGTCAATGATGAAAAACAAATATAAGAGCAATTTCATGGATTTTTCTTCAGTATAGTCTCCGAAGAAATGCAAGAAGAAGCAGTGAGCTTTCAGATGAACACCAGCTGCACACATGTATATCTATGGCCCTGCTGTTGTGTGCGCATTATGAAACAAGAAACCAGATCCTTGTTGTAATTATTTTTCAGATGAGAGTGTAGTACATTTCTAAAGCATTTTTTAAAGTGCCCTCTCATTCACATTCTGATGGCGTGGCTGCAAGATGTCGAGCAGTTTATCAGGAGCAGTTGGGGCGGAGGGTCTGGCTGGATGACACTTAATCTCAGATCCGTTACAGTCCGTTATATTGGACACTGTACAACAAAACAGTGTGCAATTTACTGTGTGTGCGCGCGTATTTGGCCTGAGCTGTTATGGGAAAACTGGCTTTTTAATATCAACATCAGACAATATAAAATTACATCTAGTGTATATATAACAGATAAAAATGATTCTTCAGGTTGCGGTGTCAAAACATACAGCTAAATGTGCTGAAGCTAAGCTAGCTAGTTCCAATAACAAACCAACATTGCCCACAGGTGTCATAGGAAACGCTGCCAGCCGGCACACTAACACAAAGCAGGTTCACAGTCCTGAAACCGGAGTCTGCTACAAAAAGCCCCCCAGACAAAAAAAAAGGGTGCATTTAGAAAATGTAAGATAAGACTTCAACGTGTTATTGACAATGCTAAAAACAGAAACAACATAGAACAGCACAATATTTTGAAAGCAGCAGCACTAATATTGAGAGAATATGTGCCGGTGCTATTTTTACATCAGCCACTTGGTTTATTTGCAGGTACTGACACAGAGAGAGCAGAAATCTCCAGCTCTGTGTCCAGGTCTGGACACAGAGCCGCTGTTTACTCAGTGGACCAACTACTCCTCAGGATTCAGGTTAGGGCCGTTATTTCCTCTGGCCTCTGCATGTAAATACACATTTCTGAATGATATATACAGAGACCTAGCTAACGAGTTATTTGTTGATTGTTCAAAAGACGACTTTAAAATCTTTTGTGCCTCTATTCCAAACACAGTGTTCATGCTTGTATACTGTATAACGCAGGCAGAGGGGAGGCAGTGCCACCAGCATGGCATGTGTATTTGTCATTTAAAATGATTGTGACTCTAATGCCGATTCTTGATATCACTATGTAAACACAACATGAGACGGTCCAGTTCTACAAATCTGATCCGACAGTTTATCAAACACAACATTGTGTCTGTTTCACAAAAAGAATAACAAATGTCATTTACGTCTTCTTTCAACCTCTCCCTGAGACATGTTGCATTTCCTGCGCATTGCAGTGGCTCAACACTCAGGAATTGTTTCAGGATCATGTTACAAACAAGAAATAAATGTGCCTTAAATCTTATTTGCCATAATCGGTTTCCATTGGATACGATTATGGAAAAAATAAAATAAATGTAATCAGTATATAAATACACCAAAAATTTGATCTGGTCTGTCTGCCAGTAGCCTTCTATTCAATAATGGGACACGGCTGAGGGAGAGCAGGGGAGAGTGCAGTGGAGGAAATATTAGAAACAGACCATAAAAAGTAGCTTGGCTGATTGCTAATTATTAACTCTAGGAACCCCACAGCCTCTAATTGTGTGTTTGTGTGCTTCTGTGATGTGCTGTGACTAAATAAAAACAACGGGCTGACTACATCTCAGCTGCACTGAAACTGAAACTGTCTTGATGCCTCCCCTTTATCAACACAAGCCTCGGTTGAGCAACACGGACCGACTGCTTTCAGACAGACAGAAGAGATCGAACATGAACGCTGGTAAATTGGTCCAGATTATTATTATTATATGATTGCATGCAAAGCCCCATTTTTATAATACACAATAATTAATAACAAATACAATAACAATAACAATAACAAAAAACTCCCTGTATTTTATTTCATTTATTCCAGAAGGCAAAACAGCAGCTATAGAATCACAGCAGAGCTCTGGGAAATGATGAAAAGAAATGAACTACCACAGTTTGAATTTCCAGTGACAAATGACTGAGTCTGCACTGTCTCCTGAGGTACCTCGCCACACACCAGGCCTCAGTCAGTGTTTTTTTTTTCACTACACTTCTGTTTCCCATGAGCCAGGCAGAGCTGTCTTGCCAGCAAGGCATCAGTGAGTGAGTGCGTACACACACACATTCTGGCATGTGTGCAAGCACTCACAAAATGCCAGGCTCTCTCTTACACAAATTCAGCTTTCTCAAAGCTCAGACACACGGCACTGCTGTTAACAGTATTTAAAAAAAAGTGGGGGAAAAAGGAGTCAAACGCACACAACTGAGATGAATTTTCTACCAGCTGAATTAAATAACTGTGCTGGACTTCTTTCTTACAGTAGCCATGATATAGCAAGATCATTTTTAGCTTAATATGCTTCTCATCTAGACTTGTCTTGGAGCGTCATGTGCTTGTTTGCTGATGTGGAGGCCCTTAAGTAACAATAATGTACTGTCTCCTGTTCAAGGCAATTTCCTCTGTTAGTATTGCTGCAACACCAAAACCTGAATTGGCACTGCATATTCATGTGCAAAGAAATTCAGATAATCATGTAAAATGTTTCTGTGTGCATGTTTTCCATAAGAAATACATGTCTAGAACCTTCTCAAAGTGTGTGGTCTAAAGTATAAGGTGAAAGATTACATTTCTGCAGATGTGATGTGAGATTAAGAACAGTGAAGGATATCTACACCTCAAATATGCAGTCAAGCTGCATTATTTGATCGAAATCAGAGTCAGGCTGAGGCCAATAAATGAATGGGACTGGAAACGTAAGTCAAACCCTTTAAGTCTATAGAATTAGACGTTCACCGAGGCCTGTGTACGATGAAGTCACCTGCCTGGACTGAGTTCATAGGCCAGTAATTAATGAGCACACAGTGAAATATGAATGTGAGGACAAGGAGGAATGTTATTAAAAATAGGAGGGCAGAAGTCACACAGTGTAGCCGTGCAAGAAATTACAGAACAATTAACAGAACAATTTTATGCAATATTCCATAAAGGCACACTGTACAAGGGGAGGGGGACAGCTTGAGACCAAGGTCACTTGGAGGAAAAGATATTATGAAGACACAAGATCTCAAGATCTGTAGCGTTCTACACAAGTTAGTCCAAGAGTTTTATCTGAAAAAACTGTGATAGAAGCAGTGTATGAATAGGATGGGAGGAGCATGCAGGTAATCACTGATTAACACTTGGGAGTTCAAGGTCCCTTACAGAGGAAGAATGTAGTGGGGGTTATCATGAACCTGTGCAGACCAGGTTTGACAGACACCCCGGTGAAAATCCTGTGATGCTCACCTGGCTCCAATGATGTCTTTCTTCGCCAGATCAATTCCTGCAATGACCTTAACTCGCAGCACTCTCGTTTCATGCTGGAGACAAAAAACACAACAACAAAAAAAGAAAAAACAGGCAACAGCACAATTAGACAAGCTTGTGAATAGATCATCTAATAACGCAACATATTTAATATTTAACTGTTTTCCTGACTTAAATATTATATAAATGCGGAAAACAATGATGTCTAATTTACTTGTCGACCTGTGCTTAGGCATGTCCCGTGCAGAATTACAATTACTGCACGTCTTACTGAATGAGTGAATGTGAACGATGATTGAGCTTGGCAATATGGTGACATTTTAGTGGAAAAACAGCCAACCCATTCTGTTCGTTTGGGTTATTATGTGAATATTGTTATAGGTATGCCTCCTTCCCAACAATTGCTGACAGACACATGCCACAAAGCACTGACAATAATAAAAGTGCAGAAGAAAAACACACTGTCAGACTCACTCACTCATTCATTCATTCATAACCAGTGAAATGAAATCATTGTCCATGCAGAGTATAAATACGACTGTCAGTCAGAATATTATGGATTTGTACAGCATTATGGATTGCCCCATGCAAATCTCTCCCAGGGATGTTTGCAGGGAACAAACTCAACCAGAGGCGCGCCCCTGTCGAAGAGAATCTCCAACCTGGCAGTCTGACTGCACCAGTTGGCTGAGAGGGCTGCTGCACAGTTGGTCGATGACTCTGTCAGCCACTAAACGCTCTCATGTTTGAACACCATGCTGCCATACACATTAGAGGATTACCTCATACTATATTATTGACGAGTCTGTGGGTGTCAAAGGAGACAGAGTTCATTCACCACACAAGTGGATTGTACAGCTGGTGCAGAGCTCAGCCGCACGGTCCTCTGACCTGTTTAGTGGTCAGCCCATGATCAACAGCTCTATACCTGACAGGTGCTAATGTCAAATCAATTAATTTCTCCCCTGCACATCTGGGTGTCAAGATATCGAGCTACAAGTAGCATTCATTCACATTGCGGATTTGGCCATTCTGGCGACTGAACTGTTTAATTCATGAGGAAAAAACACTGCAGGCGTTGCCAAATTGAAGTAGGTAAAGTAGGGGACCCGCAGGGGAGGGGGCAGGAAACTGACAGCTGCCTGAACATTACTATGGAATGTGGGTGAGGGCTTGTTAGCCGACTGACGTTGACGTTAGCTATCTCTGCTTGCAGCATCTGGGAGAGACGGCTGCTGTCTCCATAACAAAGGTGTGAGACCAATTCTTACCTCATCCTCTGAAAGTCCATATATTGGCTCAAAATTCGTAGCCATATAGCCTGTGGTCCTCGCTATACAGACAAAAACAAGACGTTTGGCAAAGCTAGCTAGCTAGCCTTGAACAATAAAGTCCCTCTTTCCTCTCCCTGGCGTGCGGCGGCGGTTAAATCCACGGTGAAGTCGTTAGCACAGCGCAGGGGTTTAGTTCACAGCCAGATAAACGTAATCCTCGTCGGCGTGATCCGACTAGGAGACGACTTGGATTTTTTTTTTTACTGTCCAAAATGTTTCGCCTGAGACAGATCGCTTTTGTCAACTCCGAGCTTATCCCCAGAAACGTTGTGACATTAGACTTCCTCCTGACAGCTCAGCCAATCGGGAGCCGACGAGGCCTGATTGCTGATAACATTGACCAATGAAATGTGTTAAAAAATTCACAAACCTTCCTGTCAGCCAATTAAATGTAGGGGGCGTGGACATGAAAAGAGAAGCCCTTTTTCCCAGTTATAGACCTCTTTTGTGTCGCTAAGCACTTATTTTCAACATTGCTGTTATATATTTGGCCATTTATTCCACATGTTACTGTTTCCAGGTGAAATTGTGTTCAGGTGGTCTCTGCTTCCTGTCATGATCATTCAGCCAGAAACACAAGCAGAAAAGGGGCGGGGCTTGTCGCACGTAGCCAATCACAGGCTACATTCACAGTATTAATAATATAAGAAGATCAACAAAATTGAGTCGGTGAAATGGTAAAAAAAAAAAAAAAAATCTTATCATCATAGGAATTTCGGTGAGATATCCTATGAAAATAATGTTGATTTCATTAAATCATTGTTAGCCTATAACCAATAGATTAATCATCGACAGGTTTTACATTTTAAATAGCCATTGCAAAAAGATGATTGTGTTTTTGCTATAAAAATATGACGAGGACCCGGAACTTAATTAATCTCACCATCTTATTGCATCATATTCTTTCTTTATTTTGTTTCGTTGTTTCTTTGCACTTCATTCCTTCAACTCATGCTTACAATAATCTGTCATGTGTGCAGTTCATTAATTCTGTTCATTTTGAATTCACCTTCCCACCCTCTGTCTCCCTTCAGTGAGCTGTTTACTTGGCCCGTCAGTGCAGTTCCCATCTGGGCCCCTAGATGTCACTCCATTGTCACATACTAAACTGAGACGGACGTGACCCATACCTGAAAGCTATGTCAACAGTTTCTCCGAGGAACTAGAGGACCTTGGTCTCCACCCCTAGCTGCAGGTCATATCCTCAAGAGTCACACATCAACCAACATCACCCAACATCACTTAACAAAGCTCCCACTGCACTGCTGTCTCAGTAGTAAATACCACAAGTGCATCAATGAAGCATGATGAAGGGAGAGGACATTCACATATTTATTTAATATATATAATATATTTGAGGGAATCGATCAGCCAAGACCCTGTTCATATGTTCTGTGGTACTATGGTTGTCTGTGCCACATAATACGACTTTTAAATCAACGTGAAGAGCAGATGGCAATATTATATAACATTATTGCTTCTAAGTAGAGCTGAAGGGGGAGGGCAGATATCCCAAGCCACCCTTGACACAAGGCCATCACTCACTCTGTCCTAACACTTATCACAACGCACCATATTTCACTGTCTGTTCCCACATACGTAGTACAGAAGTCCACCATTAGGGGATTTATGAACCTTTCTCCTCCATCGTAGGCTCTCATTCCAAAACTGAAAGACTTGCCACAGCAAAGCAACAGAGCTCACGTTTATCAAGCCACTCCTATACTGAATATTTAGTGAATAATTCACAAAACAGTCTCCTCATCTTTCAAGACTAATGACAGTTTACAGTTTAATCCAGGAAACTGCTGCCTTTAATCCATTATTACTTTCCAGGAATTTCCATTTTCTTAATTCCCCATTCCCACACAGATCTGTGTAGGGTCCTATTTCTGCATCATCGTTCTCTTTCATCCTTCCACATTTCTTTATGTATGATGTTCATGCTGTATTCCTCTTCAGGCATTGTGAAGAACTGTGTCATCAGTTGTTAGTTGAATATAGTCTCACTCACCAATCCTTTATTAAACGTAGAATTCACATGATCTGGTGGAAGTTTGTGCACAATTCACGTTTTGGTCCTGAGCTCTGACATATTTCGAACAGACACCGGAGAATAACCTATCGCAGTATCGACTGAGTGGATTTCAGCTGCTGGGCGGGGCCGATGCAGAGGGCGGGGGTGTGAGACTGCTTTAGGCCCCGCCCCCTCCGGTCAAAGGAGGGATGAGAGGATACAGCGACGCTGAAGGGACGTTCGAGCTGTTGGTCGGTCGGTAATGACTGACCTTGTCTCCGGATAGCCCGGTGGATCCGTTTGTCGTCTGGGAGCCCGGAGCGGGAGGACCGGAAGTCTGCAGTAAGTTACTTCTGTCAGTACCAGGACCTGTTTGATGGAGACAGGAGGCAGAGTGTTATTTGTCCATGTAAACAACCTTAACAACAGCATGGCAGCCTAACATGGATTGTCCACATATGTGGATTGAATTATTGTATGGCTGGATGCAGACTGAGCAATGATTCCTGTCCTGGTTGTTTTATTATTATGTACATGAGTGAAGAGAACTTCCTGTTTCCAGGGCAACACTGGACCAAAAACAAGGGTACAAATCACTCAGATATGAAATACTGATATTATGTGCAACAGTTGACCTCCTTTAGTTTCTTTTTATGTCAAACTTGCAAATAATTTCGTATGTTAACATTTACGCCTATATGTGTGTTGATTTTATATTCCCATCATTTATAGTTAAACCAGTTAAACCAGAAATATGTTTCACTGATAAAGCCATAAAAGGGAATACATCAGTGGGTTTACAGAGACAGAAAGCGCAATTTGTTGCAGCGGCAAGTCCCGTGGCTACTTCCGTCAAGTGTGGCAATAAGTCCTGTGGCAAGTCACAGACTGGACGGTTGATATCAAGAGGAAGACGTAAGTATTCATGCACGTTATATTTTAAAGCTATTTGATTAGTTAATGGAGCTGTGATGAACTAAGCCACTGTTTGCTGGGGTATACTAAGTTTGGCTGCAAGTAATTTGATATGCATGATTTTAAAAAAATCAAATACTTATTTCATTGTATATATACATCAGATTACTGTAATTGCATGTTGACTCAACATGTGTTGAATGCACTTCAAAGTGTTTGTAAGTGTCTTTAAATTTCATATTCCAGGGTGAAGGAAGATCCGTCAGAGAAGTAGCCGGCAGCATCAGCGTCACACTGTTTATGGAGGAAACCATGACTGATGCAATTGACTTAAAATTAACTTTGTAAATACACACCCAACGACAATAAATGACAATAAAATGCTTTCTTCTTTATCTTCTTTTTTCCTATCATTTTTAAATATATTTTATTTTTCTGTTGTGTATTTGGGGGGTCGAATTTGATCGCCATCATACAGCTGTGTGTAAGTGACAGTTCATGTCCCACAAACCAGGGATCAAGAGACATTTCTGTACTTTGTGTAAATGTCAAAGAAACCTGAGGCAGATTCGACCGTTTATTAAATCTTGCCAACACTCCTAATTTATGTCCATCAATAATGTTCATGCAGAAGTAGTCATAGTCACTTTTCTTCTGGAAAAATAAAAGGAGAGAAGCTCTGCTAGAGAACTTCCCAGCTTTGCAGGCGTTGGAGGGCTTTGTGCTGGTCCTCTTTGTCCACAGAGAGGACAACAGGAAATGCAAAGTCTGCTTCAAACGTTCGATCCTTGCATCACTCCGCTGCAGCAGCACAGTCCCTCAAACGTGTTTTTCCTACAAAATACATGCATGTGCATGTTGATGTCGAAAAGTAATACCTCAGTGTCCACCATGTACTGCGTAGGTGAAAAGACAAATGCTTAATGTATATGCATCATTAAATGACTGAACTCAGGCTTCAGAGGACACTACAACAACAAGAGTTAACCAGCACCTCCACATGAGACATCCTTATGTCATAACATTGTAGGTGTACATGTCATACCGGTAAGGTATGCTGAACCCAGCTATACCCCCGAAAGGTAACGTTTGATTAACATGGTCTCAATAGCTTCCTGACAGAAATTACAAATAATCAAATTTGATTATTTCAAACACATTTAGCCACACTAACACCAGGCAGACTTGCTACACTTGCCACGGGACTCATTGCCACACTTTCCGGAAGTTACCACAGGACTTGTCGCTGCCACAAACTGCGCTAGCTCTGACTGGGCGTTTCCATTTGTGACAGGGAACGAGAGTCATGAAAGGACCTGAAGTAATACACACAGTGTTGGTAGCTGAGTATTTGGCAGGTTATTTTCTTTGCTGGAGGAGGATGATGCTGGGGTGTCAGTGGCAGCTTAGAATGGGATTTCCGTGATGAGCATGATCTGGTTCGTCCCCTGCACGGCCATTGGTTTTTAGTCTGGTGAGGTTGGAGTTGAAATAGGCCATTGGCCATTATAGCAGCAAGCTGATCAACTCAATACTGGATTACAATGTTAGATGCCTGCAGCTTACTGACTCTTTCCACTGTCGCCGTACTCTGCCTTCACTGAGTCCAGTGTTACATGTGGTACTTATTAACTAATTATAACAAACTTTAAAATACTTGCTGAAAAAACTGGGTGGTTTATAGATGTTTTAATCAGCTTTACTTTACATGGTGCTCATTACGTTACAACGAATCAACACTCATGCATCATTCATCAGTCATTTAAGCTCAAACCTTTTTTACCCAAATATGCATTCTGATTATCGCCTAAATAGCTGATCACTTTCTGTGGTACTCAAGTATATATTTGGTTTGTACTACCCCTTAAATAGTGACACATTTTATCGCAAACCAATTCTGTCAGCTATATGAACTGAATAACAAACAGCAAAGCATCAGATTGTTTATGTTTTTAAGTTGTCATGATATGTGGCAAAGTAATTTCCCTCTGGGATGAAGTGGAGAACAAGTGGGAAGCTGAAAACACACATACTGTACATGTACTTATAATAAGCAGTGACTTGTAGAGTAATGCACTTCAGTAAAACATATTTCACTGCACGTACCCTCAGCCGCAAACAAAACCTGACAGAGGCCCCTTATCGATCCCTATGCCCGACTATATCTTGGAAAATCATCTGTAAAAACAGTCATGTACAACAGATACAAAAGAAGTTTGTTATCTGACAAAAGGAGTCATGTCACTTCACCTGTATATGGAATATTAGAAATGCGTCAGGAAGAAGAGGGTGTATGGTGCTTTAATCCCTTTTCCACTGCTTCAGTACTTCAAGGACGCATTGTTTTGCAAATCTCAGTTACACATTGCAAGATAAACACATTAAAGCAACGGCTGACAAAGACATTAGACACAGATATCAGCGCAACGCAGAGCAGTTTCAATGTTCTTAAGTACAGAATGTTCTCTACCTTCAATGTCACGGTTTCAGTTGGCTGATTCATGAAGGAGGTTTCAAGAAAAGTGTTCAAACTGGTTATGTACGCTTCAAGGAAGTGTTTACTCTGAACAGGAGCACACGTCAAAGATGGCATGGATGATATGAATTAAAACCAAACCGGATTTGCATACCCCAGTGATTGTACTTTTAAGGTTTGAACAAATTTGTCTCATTGTCTCAAACCCACATTCTAACACTGACAGGGTTCTTGCTCAAGGATGCTTTATACGTTTTATACCTGCACAAACTGTCATCATAGACCCTCCGCTTATTGTTTTACACTACGTATAAAACCATAAATCAGAGAGGTTATGTTGTGCGCTTTGTGTACTCGCGGCTCTTTTTGGGGGGCACAATGACCTGTGAGAGCGAGAGAGACATTCCTTTTTAATCACTTCTGTAGAGGTGATATGGTGGAGGTAATCTAGATGCACTGCTCTCATGTTATCCCTTCATTTGAACCCTCCAAACCCTTTCAAAGGTAAGAGGCCACAGACGAACGCCATCTGTCAGTGACTCAGATTCACTCATCTGAATTCAGCCTCACCGTTGCCTTTAGAATCAGCGAGGTAGGTTACATCCAGGGCTTTATTATCTGTCAGGGTGGAGCACTGTTGTCCAGCACTTTCCCAGCTTAGCAGCTTATTCAGTTTGGGCCTGTGGTTACGTAAATGGGCTATATGCAGCAGGAGGCTAATCCAGTGGCCTGACCTGAAGGCCAATTATCAGATCATGATGACGTTATTAAAATAAAGTCACCAGAAAGAAGAGTTCATCAAAGTCACGGGCCAGAAGTCTTTCGTTATAAATGTGTACTAGTGGTGGGATCATACAGCCAAATGAAACTCAGCGTACCAGCAGGAAAACCCGCATTCATATTTGAAATGAAATGTCAAGTTAAGGAACCTTTGGTGTTGGGTGTTCAGCTCAGTGGGGCAGAGAGGTGCAGGCGAGAGCAGACAAAGCTGAGAAGCTGTGAATCAGGAGAATAAGTCTTTCCTGGTTTACTTTTACAGTTTGACACTCACACAGCCACTGTGTTAAAATCCAGTTCCTCTTGTCCTCCTGGAAGCTGTTCTGATGGAAGGTTCAACACCTCAGTATCGTTTCTTTGTCTGAGATAACAACCTTGCATTTTTTGTCTGTAAAAACAGTATTGTTTGAAAGGAGTGTTCTGTTTACATTCTGATTTATTACCTCCGCCAAGGGGGTTATATTTTATTTACTGTTTGTCCGATTGTCTGTTAGCACCTCAACACCAAAACTACGGATTAGATTCTTACGGGAATGTTTTGTAAAGATGTCTGTTTGCCCATGGAAGAACCCATTAAAACCAGGAGTGTGGAGCATTTTTTGTTTTTGCACACTGCTCAGTCGCAATCCTCTCGTTGGCCACACTTATGCAACAGTTACCTCTGCCAAAACTCAGTGGAGGTTCCCTCTTTTGTTAAAACTCATTGACCCCATTGTTGGACAATAGGACCTTAGCGTTTTCTTAAATTGTCTCAGGTAAATGCGAAATCCTCGGCTGTCAGCAGAATGTGAGAAAAACTCCTGTCAGTTTTCATCGACACCAAGATCAATTTGACCTATTTGATCCTCTCCTTCTGTTATTTCCGCCTCGCTGCCTCTCTGTGCGCAAGAGTTTGACACAGAGTAAGAGCTCAAACGGAATCTGTGCATGATGAAGGAAATGCAGACTGGAAAGTCGCGGGCCGTCTGTCAGAAAGACAAACCAGCTTTCAGCGTTGGTGCCTGAACTCAGGTTATGCAATCGCTTCAACTGCATGTGCCAGCTGGTTGACTGGACAGAAAGAGAGGGGATGTTGTTTTAATCCCGAGTGGAAGAGCGTACTTTTAGACTTGAGACTTCATTTGTGTAGTCAAACTTTGATATTTGCATCAAATGGGACGCTGAGTTGAGGCAGGTTGCGTATTTTGTTGTGTATCAATGCCCATATCACTTTGGCCATGTTTTTCCGTAATAATATTTCTTTGGTCTCCACACATGGTTCAAAAATCTGTAAAATCTCAGCTACAAGAAGCACTTTCTCTTTTATCGTGTTCATGAAGGACAGGTCCTCTGCTCTGTCTTATGGGCACAGATCAGATAGTGACAGATGATTTATGCTTCTCTCCAACAGATGAGGCTTTGTGGTGCCATGATGAAGCCAGCTGTCCTTCTGTTGGTGTTCGTCTTCTCTCTACATGCTGAAGGAACACGTGAGTCACATTTGTGTACTCAGTCGACTTCCACTACTCTTGACTTAGGACACAGCTCATTAAAAAAAAAAAAAGCTTCAGTGTGAATGTAATGCAGGTGGACTCACACTACTGAGAAAACAATGTTCGGAGCTGCACAATAAATATATGATAAACTGTGTTTGTTACATCATCATTCATTTTAATTTGGTTGCACCTGTGTAAGTAAATATCTTTGTTACGTAACGGACCCAGTGCCATCCGTTTAACATGATGTGTCTGTCTTTAGGCTACAGCCCACCGGGGAAACCAGCACTGACCAGCTGTCGTTCTCCAGAGAAAGAGACCTTTACCTGCTGGTGGAGGCCAGGCTCCGATGGGGGGCTGCCCACTAAGTACGCCCTGTACTATCGAAAAGAAAAGTAAGTGGCTGCAAGGCGCAATGACTTCAGACCTCGTTTGATTTGGATATTTATAACACCTTGTTGATGAGCGTGGACGGTGAGAGGACTGGGACAATCTCAGGAAACACCATGAGTTGGTTTGTGTGTGGATTTCAGAATCACACAGATTGATAAGGACCAACCAGAGTTTCCATGCTGTTCCTGTAAAGAAATACAGACGTGAGATAATGCACGTACCAGCACTGAATCACTGTCGCATGCATGATCGATATTCCATCACTGCTGATTTGTGTGACGATAAAGAACTCGGTGGCGCATAATACCCAACGTCTGTGTGAGAGATGCTATCAAATTCATCGCTCTATGTGTTCGAAAGGTCACAGAATTGTGCTGTGAGTGTGTAACAGGACTGAGAAATGCTTTGACCAGTCTTATCTGACACACACTGTACTTGTGATGTTACTCTGAAGTGCAGACTGATTGATATTCAGGTACGTGTTAGTACCAAACTGCCCCGACTATGCACACCTACAGAAAGAGGGATAACAGACTGTGCGAAGCCAGTGACTAACAAAGTAAAAAATATATGTGTTGTGGGATCACTGAGGGACAAGTTGTCCACTAATGGCTCAGAACATCGTCTATCTGTTACTGTCCATCTCGCACACAGATTCAAATAACCACTCCCCACTCCCCCTCCCCCTTCCTGTCTCTCAGCTACGATGCAGTGTATGAGTGTCCCGACTACCACACAGCTGGGGAGAACTCCTGCTTCTTCAACAAGAACGACACGTCCATCTGGGTCAACTACAACATCACTGTCGTTGCCACCAACGCACTGGGCAGCGCCTTCTCTGACCCCGTGGATATAGATGTGGTCTACATCGGTAAGTGAGGGTGTGTGTTGCTGTGTTTTTTTTAGCTAGCACCAGGTTGGGCTGCGTTTCCTCACGAGGATTAAAAGCTGAAGTGTGTTTGAACACACACTCACCCAGCTGCTCTGGCTCACCCTGGCTCCAGCTGGAGCGGCTCAGCTAAGGTCACCGTCCCAAACGGAAAAGAATGCGCTGCCGGCCCGCTCACCTGGAAGATTCATCACCATCAAACTCATGTCAAAAGATCTAAAGTCATGTATGTAAAGGAACTGGGTCACATTCTGTACGTGTACTTCTGTACAAGAAGAACAAGGAGTCCATCCAATCACACCTACATGCATATTAATGTAGCTGGAAATAATCCCCCCGACAAATGCATCTTCTTACCTTAAAAGTCTGTAGATACTCTTTTTAAGCATGACCATAATATTTATGACTAGATATGTTGATAATGTAGCATATAAATGTAAATGCACTTATTCAAGTTTCGATTTTTCACTTCAAGTTAATAAACAAAACATTTAATCAAGTATAAACCCTGGACAGATCTGCTTCGTATTACATAAGAATGTCTAAATGTTATATGAGGGATGTCATGTCGATTAATACAAAGGCATGCTGTTGTTCATGAATTATCCAAAATGGAGTGTAAATTAGATTTAAAATGATTTTATCTTTCCATTCCCAACTTGTGCATCACAACCTCTGAAGAATGTGTGTCAGAGGATAAGTTAAAAGACCAAACATGAATATTTATCAGGTCTGCGTCGTCACATATCAGCGTTTATCTGCCCAGTGAACACACTCTTCCTCCTTCTCATTCACGTCTTCTCTCCTCCTCTGCAGTCCAACCTAACCCCCCTGAGAAGCTGTCCCTGACTGTCCTGGAGGACAAAGGCTGGCCCTTCCTCCGGGTTTCATGGGAACCGCCACGTAAAGCTGACACCCGCTCGGGCTGGATCACTCTCATCTACGAGATCCGCATTAAGTTGGATGGAGAAAGTGACTGGGAGGTATTTCCCTTCTTCTCATGAACTGCATTTCTGATGGATTTTTGTTGTGACTTGAAGAACAGAGCAGATGGGTGTGTGAGCACTCATGTTATGTCGAATGTGTATGTTGTGTTTCCAGACTCACCTTGCGGGTCAGCAGAAGATGTTCAACATTTTCAGCTTACGCTCAGGTCGTACATACCTTGTTCAGGTGCGCTGCAAACCTGATCATGGCTTTTGGAGCGAATGGACCTCCACTTCCTACATCCGCTTTCCTGACTGTAAGACATCATACACTGGGAAGCAAACACACACAGATCAAATTCCTGGAATCAGAAGATGAACCGATCTTTATATAGATTTATTTCATTTCTCCCATAACTTCTATACAAGGAAACTTCTTGTGTTTGTATTTGTTGCCAGTGAAGTTACATTGTCTTGTTGTTTTGCGACAGACTTCCATCGGGAGAACTCTGTGTGGATCCCCGTCATGGTCTTTTCCGCCCTAATCGTTCTCATCCTCACATGGTTGTTGTACATGAACAGCAGCAGGTGGGAGCGATGTTGAAAGTCACATTCACTTTGTTTGTTGCTGGATTTCTGAAGAAATCATTACTGTTGAGTAGGACTCAGTAACACGTCAAGAAGAACATTGCACAGATACATACATTTGTATATGTATGAATGTGTCATTTTATTTTACATGAAGCCTGTTAAAAACTACATGTAGCTTCATACTTTTTAAGTTCACTGCTGCCAAATAACGACAAACCTTGAGATGCTTCTTAGTTAGTATTTCACATGTACTGATTTTTATCCCCCTGGTTTTTCTTTTGTAAAGCCTGAAGAACTTTCTTTTGCCGCCGGTCCCTGGTCCAAAAATAAAGGGATTTGACAAGCAGCTTCTTAAGGTAAAGGAATACTGCGTCAATGTGTTGATCTGCATCGTGGATATCTTTAATTAAAGATTATATTCTTCTAAATTGAGGATTTTATAAATTCCTACAGAGCGGCAAGTCTGACGACGTGTTCGGCGCACTGGTGGTGTCTGATTTTCCCCTGACCTCATCCTCTAACTACGAGGACCTGCTGGTGGAATACTTGGAGGTGTCTGTCTCAGAGGAGCAGGAGCTCATGCTGGAGAAAAGCCTCAAATCTGAGAGCTCCACATCTGACAGCGACTCCGGACGCGGCAGCTGCGACAGCCACAATCTCCTGGTGGACAAGTGTGGAGAGGAAAAAGACAGCGAGAGGCGAACCGATGAGGAAGGCAGACAAACGGCCACAGAGGCGCAGAGGCACCTTGCGGAGGAGGATTTGGTTTGCTCTGGCGTGCCCAGTGGGAGAGTGAAGACCTGGCCTTCACTGTTTTTTCCGCTGCCCCAGTATAGTTCACCGGACCAGTGCTCGCTTGAGATGGTGAAGCAGCACTGCTTCTCTGACAGCCAGTTTCCAACGAGCACTGCGTCGTCCTACCTCACCCACCCTGACCACGGCACCAAGGAAGTTCCAGGACCGGCGTACTGGGAGGGCCCATTGAGCACCAGGCAGTCTCATTCCGAAGAGATCCACAGGCAACTCCAGACCCACAGCGATGTCAACATCTCCAACAAGGGACGTGAAAAGGCAGCTGCTGGTCTGCTGTCACCTGCTCTCCTCAGGTCCGCTGAGTATGTTGAAGTCCAAAGGATCAATGAGAAGAATATGGTGCTTCTCCAGCCTGTAGAGCCAGCGGCTGGCCACAGTGAGGGCTGCCCCCTGGTGCCCCACGAGAGAGACTACAGCAAGGTGAGGCGGGTGGGCAGTGACAACATGCTGCTGCTTCAGCGGCAGGTGGATGTGATAGATGGCGACGTGGACAGATGTCCTTGTGAGGACCAGGGGACAAATGGAGTGACAGAGAGCTGCGACACATTTTCCACCCTGTCCTCTACCCACAAGCCCGCAGCCTGTATCCAGTCTGCCAGGCTGGTCGAGGGGGAAAGACCCCGGGCAACAAGTGGCTATGTTGACACTGCCACCATGTACACAATGTCCACATACTAGGTGTGTGTGCCGTGGACAAGACAAGCAGGTCTGGGAGCAGAGTGGCACCTGCTTTCAGTACGAGGACCAAAAACTACTGACTCCAATCCCTGGTGCTTTCAGAGGAAGAAGATGTTAATTACTCCTAATGCAAAGTACATGTTGTCATGATGCAGGGACTTTTGACATCTCAAACTACGACTGATGACGTGTATACATTTTGTGGTACTGTGTACATTTTAATGATGGCACGTGAAAGTCTGTGAAATGATTTGTGTAAACTCTGGGGAAGAAATTGTAATTTGTATGCGTGTGTGTTCTATATACATATAGAATATATACATATATATACATATATATGTATATGTATTTGAGACCAACAGAAGACAAATACCAGAATGAGAATGTATTGATTTATTTATTGTACAGAAAAGGTCACTGCTTTCACTCAGTCAGGTGGTTAAATTAAATGACATTTGTGTATGGATAATTACATGTCACGATGTTACAAGTGTGTGTTTGTCGTGTGTATTCCATTTTGGACTCTAAAATCAACCGCTATTCTTAACACACAGAAAAAGAAATGGGGTGTCAGGGTACCAATGAAACTGCAAACTCACCACAATAAATAATCTCAAACATGAAACCTCTGTCAGCAATCACGACGTTGATCGATGAGGAACTGCATTGTCTATTTCAATAGGGAAAACGGTGACAGTTAACCTTACTTTATTAAGAACGGGTGATACTATCAGCCGCTGACCAACGTAATAATTCAGAATTTCTTTGTTATCAGTATTTAACAGTAGTGGTAAATAACCATATGCTACAAGCTAATTCCCGTTTACAAACTTGACTTCCGTGTTTGCGTGCGCATTCTGTGACGTAGAAGAGAGGGGGCGGGGTCACTTCACAAACTTTCAGAGAAGCAGAAACGTTACAAACAGCAGGTGTCCGGTGGTGTTTAGAGGCTGTGAGCCCACTGTGAACACACGCTCAACATGTTCAAAGTTCTAACTAGTGCGGCTTTTACCGGACAGTCCTACCGTCGTTCTGCTCTGGTCAAATTCCACTCAGCAAACGGTGAGTTACCGTGGAAACGAACAAATTCCAGCCCTGACTTTTCTTCAGGATCAGTTCCTGTATAATCTCATTATTATGTATTGTTTGAATAAGATAATAAATATAAAGTTAAGCCAAGTATCTCATTTCCAAGCGGCACTGGATACAGGAAGGTGAAAAAAGGGAAGTACATAATTTCCATATTTGTAATTAAGAGCCAAAGAGTGGCTCTTAATTAACCGTTAATTAATATAAGTCGCCTCCTGTTGGGCTGTGACGGTACTGCATATTGTCTGTGAGCTGTTAAAAATGAAAAATCCACGTTTGAAATTACACTTATAACTTTGACTTTCTCTGCCCGCGAGCCTAGCTTAACAATTAGCACTTTATTTCCTGCTTTACAAATGTGTTACATGAACGCACTATGAGTAAACACTGAATACCTAATTTAAAAGACTGGATTGTAGTTAAGATGAAGGATTTGGATAAAACTTTAGAGGTTATCTTCTTCCACTGAACTGGTAAGATGCTTTGAAGACAACCAGTCCGATCCTGTTTTCGGCAGGTCCATGGTGACCCGAGTGTTCTTAGTGTGTTTTCAGATTTCATATTTTTGAATGCTGGCATAGACAAAATTTTTAAATAGTTGAAATTTAAATTTCAACTATTTCACAGGTGCATTATGTCAGCTATCCGCAACTAAAAAAACTCCTGCGGACCTTCCAGAGATGCCTCCATGTAATTTCAAGCCAGATGAATACAAGGTAAAAGCCTCAAGAACCAGCCAACCAGTCACAGTCATCACAGTCACAGTCATGACTAGGCGCTGTATTTGCTATCTTTTCTGTTTATCTCCGTCCAGGGTATGTCCAAAGAGCGGATGATGGCAATCCGGCAGCACAACTGCAACCCTATGACCATGAAGGTTACCTATTATAAGAAACCAGTGTTCATCCACCAGGGGCACATGCAGTGGCTGTGGGATGTAGATGGGAAGCGTTTCCTGGATCTGTTTGCTGGCGTAGCAACAGTCAGCGTGGGTCACTGCCACCCGTAAGCTCCTCTGTCTATTCGATTTTAGACATTGTGCTAATAACCAGCCGTATCTGACTCCTGACATTTGTTGACACAGGAAAGTAACAGCAGCCGCCCAACAGCAGCTGAAGAAACTCTGGCACACGACAAACATTTACGTCTATCCTGCTCTCCATGAGTATTGTGAGAAACTCGCTTCATACTTCCCCGATCCGCTGAAGGTACGGTGTTGAAGTTTTATTTCAAGCCCCTGGATAGGTATGTCGACCTACAGTAGATTCAAACTAGATGATCTGCTGTTCGCTGTCTAGGTGATCTATCTGACCAACAGCGGCTCAGAAGCCAATGACCTGGCCATGCTGATGGCTCGACTTCACACGGGCAACTTTGACATCATTACTTTCAGGTACAAGTCCTGTTTGAACTGTCCATCAAATCATCTTTATTTGTATCACAACAATAGGATCCTGCTTTTTTGTATTCCTCTCCATTTTCAATGGGTCCATTCATGCACAGGTCACAGTTGCCCATCAACTGATCAGAATACAAAGCAACATCTTTTTGACTGCATTTATTCACTCAGTTCACTCTAAATGATAAAAACATGTTTTCCTGCAGAGGCTCATACCACGGTGGCAGTCCACAGACCATGGGTCTTACTTCTAATGCAGCGTACAAATACCCTGTCGCCAACGGTTTAGGCTGCACAAATGTACGTATGGATGAATTCTACACAACCTGAGGACAACAATGATACTGACAATATGCATGATAATTTAATGATCGCAAAGTAAATGAAAATTGAAGTGAGGTAATGTGGTTCTATAAAGACAGGACAAGGCAGGTTTATTTTTTATTATTAATAATAATAATAATAATAATATAGAAAAAGTACGAGTTTGAGGCACATGAGCAAGTATTTGATAAGTTTGAACTAAGTCTGACTGTAAAACGTTCAATAACATTCATCCCTGTCTCATCTCTTCTCTGACATTATGTTCCAAAGTTGGGTGGAATAGTGGCTTAAAGCAGCGGTGACAATTTTAGTTTTAATCCAGGGAACCAGCAATAATCCTGAGTCAGCTGACCTCAGCAGACTGCTGGGTTCACACAGGTTCATTCGATCAGTAATTATCAGAAAGTAGCTGCCTTTTCAAGGGGATCATGGTAACTAGATTCATGTGTTTTTTAATATGATATCAGATTAGACAGATCTGATATTTATGAGGTGGCGTTATCGTTCCCACCAGTGAGTCTTCTGGTTTGAATTTTCGCTCTGCTCTCAACTTTTACATATCGTCCTAGTATGAAACCGTGACATTCTGGGTAAATTCTGGGTATTAACCCTTTGTGACATCAACATCAATTAACACGTCTTCTCACTTGTAAATATTTCTGAGCGTATGCTCACGTCTGGAGACGAAGTATTTAAAACGTTAAATGTTAAAAAAGTGTAAACTTCAGTTATAATACCCTGGAATGTTTTCCTTCATTTGTGCTTCTCCCGTTGTGAGGGGGCCGCTGCTATAATTCGGATTCTGCCCCATAAACAGACCATGTGTCCCGACGTGTTCAGAGGTCCGTGGGGAGGGAGCCACTGCAGGGACTCTCCTGTGCAGACGACCAGAGAATGTAGCTGTTCCCCAGGTGCACCAACACACACATCCTGTTTACGGCTCGTACGAAACCATTGTTTGTGACAATAAGTATGTGTTTTGAATGTGGATATTTAGAGGGTCATCGCTAATTGTCATCACAGACCGACACAAAAAGGAAATGTGGTTTTGTCCTGTTTGCAGCTGTTTTTATATGGAGTATCCCTGTCACATATTTGACCAAAAAGGCTCGACACTGAGTTGTCTACATACAGTTCAAAGTTCCCTGCTGTTGATCATTTACTCTCTTTTGACTTTGGTGGACTGATATAGTACGTTAGTCTACCTGAGGACAGTCTGCATGTTAGTCTTCAGACTAGACCGGAGGAAGGAAACAGACATGAAACTCCAAACTGGTGTCCCATCAGCAGCACGGCTCGCTGACGTAGTGGTAGCATGTGACGTCACCTCTTCAGTACACTTGTTTGATTTCATTTATCATTAATCTGTCAACTGACAGGTGAGACTTTTCCCTTTTATATGAAAGGATGGTAAAATAGGACGTGGCACTACAAAGGTGATGTACAAATGTCTTCAATTACCTCACAGGCTCTTGCATGGCAAATGAACAATACATCGGACAGTTAAAAGAGACGTTTGCCACCAGTGTTCCAAGTCGGATTGCTGCTTTCTTCGGAGAGCCGATTCAGGTGCAACATTATAAAAACTATTACACATTTTTTTCCCCCTTTATTCTTCTAACTTTATTTACTCAATACTTATCATCATCTTTTGTTTTTGGGATGTTTGCTGTACAGGGGGTCGGTGGCGCTGTGCAGTACCCTAAAAACTACCTGAAGGAGGCGTACAAACTTGTAAGAGAGAGAGGAGGCATCTGCATTGCCGATGAGGTGGGACACATTCACGTCATATCATGAATCAGTCGGTCACACACTCAGATGTTGCAGGGTATTTATTTACCCTGAAAAAAAAAATTCACTGTTTTGCATTTGCCTGACAGGTCCAGACTGGATTTGGGCGAACGGGAACCCATTTCTGGGGTTTTCAAGGTCATGATGTCACTCCTGATATGGTGACAATGGCAAAGGGCATCGGTAACGGCTTTCCAATGGGAGCTGTTGTTACGACAGCAGGTGAGATAACACTGGGTCACAGTCAGATAGCAGCTGTTTTCTGAGCTGCAGACAGGAAGTTGACAAATGGAACGCCCTCCTCAGAGGACCCCGAATTCAGAGTTCCAGTGGTGGTGCTCAGTATTACCTGTCAGTATAAACTCGTTATGGGTTTGTGGTGACAGTAGAAATGTCTGTGGAATTCCACGTCAGCTAAGAATTAGTGCATGAATATGAACTGGACTATGTTGTGATGAAACAACTCATCATCTCAGCGAGTTGTGAACACGCTGCAATTAGACCGCACCGTGTCTCCACCCAGCTGTCACTGAGGTTGGAGGAGTGACCTTGTTCATGCGTTTTCCAGAAATTGCACAGTCATTTGCCAAAGGGGTTCACTTCAATACATTTGGAGGAAATCCTGTGGCCTGTGCCATCGCCTCATCTGTTCTTGATGTAAGAATTCCTCGTCTTCGTCTGTGTGAAATCTAAAAATCCAGTCCGGGATCACACAGAACACGACCAACACATTTCTGTTTCACAGACGATCAGAGAAGACGGCACGCAGCAGATTAGCCTGGATGTGGGCACCTATCTGATGACACAACTGGCAAAACTCAGAGACAAGTACGAGATCGTCGGCGATGTCCGTGGAAAAGGCCTGCAGATCGGTGTGGAAATGGTCAAAGACAAGGTATTTTCTATGGGGGCAGCGGTGGCGCTCACCTCTGTCACATGTTTGTCCTAGTTAACCATTAGCTGGAGCAGCAGTGACCATCTGTAACCAGAGCCATAACCAACTCTGCTGCGCTGCATGCACCACTGACCCAACATTTGATGTCTGCTCTGTGAAGTCTGCTGAATGCTCAAACGCAGAAACGTCCCGTCAAACCGGCCTGATGTTTTGTGAAGTGCACGATTTTCAGTTTGATTTCATCGTCGCCAGGCCAGATTGTCGGCCTTGTTAAGGGTCTAATTCTGAGCAGCGCTCAGACACACACACTCATTTGCAATACAAACACAGTTTGTAAACACTTTTACACAGTCTGTTCAAGGCCAGAATGTGCTGTTCAGAGACAGACGTGAGGGACAGCATGTTCCTCTCCTCTGTCTCTATTAGTGGAGTCACAGCTCGGATGGTCGATGATTTATCAACCCCAACTGGGAAATACTGCACTCTAATGTTCTCTTCTTCAAGAAATGAATGAACAAATGATGCATCGAGTCACTGGAGTCCTATTTACTCACTGATTACACTAAAAACTGTAGCTGTGATTGTCTGGTGTACAAACTGGTCTCACCAGCATTCCGACAAAAAGCATCGCTACAGCTGAATGATTATTGATCACACGGAGTGCCACAGCGTCCATGTACTGTATGTGTGAGTGTGTGTATGCATTCAATGCTTTCAACTCCTCTGTACGATTCACAGGCCAGCAGAGAGCCTCTGTCTCCACAGGCGATGAGTGACATCTTTGAGGACATTAAGGACATGGGTGTCCTGATAGGGAAAGGAGGAGTTTATGGACAGGTAACGGCAACAATATACATGAACAGTATTATTATATTAGTAGTAGTATATATTATTATATATAGCTACACATTATTACATTTTTATTTTTATAAATATAACTCAACAACTTGTATGTACACAGTCAGAGATGTACCATGAGTGCTGATAATCACTAAAACTCCACCGGGACTTTCAACCAGCTGTATCGCTCCATGGTTGTTTCAGTGTTGTTTGTTGTTTGTTGTTGTCAACAGCTGTGATTTACTCCTCTCCAGACCTTCCGTATCAAACCCCCCATGTGCATCACGATGGAGGATGCTGATTTTTTCCTGGCTGTTTTTAACAAGTCCCTGCACAACTACATGGAGAGACGCTGAAGAGGCCGCAGCAGTTGAAACACACTCAGCTGTTTGTTTGGACTGAAGTGTCAAAAGGTTTTGGCGATAGTCACCTTCAGAACACACCACCTCTGTTTGGGCCTTCACCTAACCAGTACAAGACGAAGCTTGTGATGGACAGTAAATATGTGCTTTGTCTTTGGCTGAGTGCAGGCAGCAGGATGAGCAGCCAATCAAGATTCTTTTCATCTCACTGACGCAAAAAGGGTATAATTTGAGTGTCATTGTTACTTTAATGCACTTAACATACCTCACAAAGTAATTGAAAGAAAACTGAATACTAGACAGAAACGACCCTTTTAATGAGCCTGGATAGGAAGAGGAATCACCACCTGCGTTGTCATACTGCCCCCTGCAGGTTTTAAAGGCTACATGTTTCAAAGTATGAGTAAATGAGTGACACTGACTTTTTACAAAAAAAAGTCAAATCATTTTAATTATAAAAAAGATGCTTCTCATGATAATGGGTCCTTTTTTAATTATAGCCGTTTTAGAAAACATGAACATTGGGTTGTGGGTTTTTGTTTTTCTGTCGCTGTAGCTCGGTCCAATGGACTGTTATATGTTGGTACCGTAACACAGACTGAGATCGTTTGGGCTCCAGTGAAATATCCCAGATGAGTGCGGGATATTCTTCAAACTGATGATAATGCCGTGTTGTTACTTATGGTTTATGTTGCTCTCTCAATGTCAGCAGGAATGTGCATCAGCTTGATCTAACAGCTGTTGTATTTATTGTTTCATTCATTGTTTCATTGTTCACCAGAAAAGAACCATCAGTAGTGAGAAGTTGTGGCTGTTGGTTGAGGAGATTGTGATCATTAGAAGCTTCATTGACAAGGTAGAGACAGGAAATCTCCGTCGGATCCTGGGAACAGTGAGTCCTGATAGGGAGCCGGTATGTTTTGACCTTCAGTGGTTCCTCGACAGACAATCTGAGCAGTTGTGAGAAACATTTACTTTGAGTTCTTGCAGCCATTAAAACAGCAGCCGGGAAAGTTCAAGTCATTCCAGTCCAGCAGACATACTGTCTGTTCGTTTCCCCTTAATCGACCCAGATGAAACTCCCGTTATCTGCTCTTCTTGCTCTTTTTGCTCCTGCTCGTGGAGCTGTGGGCAGGATTGGACGACAGGGCAGAGGCGTGGCCGCTGCTCTTCAGATGGTCAAACAACTTGTTTCTGGTGGGAAACTCGTTGTTGCAGGTCACACAGCGGAGGTTTACTTCTCTCTGCACGAGAAAACAGCAGCACTTAAACGACGACGCAGGAGAGATTTATACGATGAGAAATGACGACAAACCTCCGGACACTGGTCTCCTGTGTGTGACTTGACATTGTTTGGTTTGTCTTTTCCTCCCTTCTTTGCCTTTGTCTTCCCCAAGCTGTGGGACGACATCGCAGATGAACCGACACAATATAAGTACAAGACGCTTGACTTTAATTTGAAAATCCAGACACTGTGGACGCATCGGTGAAACTCTGACTGACCTCTTGACTTCTTTGGGAGGGAGAACGTCCTCCTGCTCAGGCTCTGCAGGGTCCGCACACGTGTCAGAGGCTTCTTCTTTACTGGTGGTCCTTGTTGGGTCCTCCTGCTGCTCCTGCTGCTCCTCCTCGTCCTCCTCCAGGGTGCTGTGCTTTAGTGCAGGAACATGAACAGAAAGCTTCTACGAAGGCTCAACTTCACAGATATTCACTGATCACAACAACAGCTCACTCACATTTGTTGCTTTCTGTTGTTTCTTTTTCTTCTTTTGCTTCTTGGACAGCCTGTGAGGGCCGACAGCAAAACGTGAGAACGACCATCAGAGAATGATCCTCTGAATTCAACCCTGTAGTAGTTACAGACTTTTGCCGTGGTCTGTCCTCCTCCTCCTCCTCCTCTTCATAGCTTTCCACTTCTCCTGCCAATCTTTCATCCGTGCTGAAACCAATGGAGTCCTCTTCTTCCAGCTGTTGCCGCAGCAACACCACCATCTCCCGGTGTTTTTTCGACTTCTCATGGTTTTTCATTCTGTTTTTTTTATCAAAGAAGATTGAAAATATTAAAATGAACGGACTGGGAATAAACCAGACATGTGCATGTTGATTCAGGGAAACAACAGGTGGTAGAATCAATGGAGGACACTCACGCTTTGTCTGATTTGAAGGATTTGTTGCAGGCTGGGCAGTACAGGTCGTCATAACACTCCATGAGGACTTGATCCGTGTCGGCTTGTCCCACATCTGTGGAAACGCCGATGACAAGCTTCACATAGAAACATGCTCAATCTCCATGTGTGAAACACTGTTCAAACATGGCCACTCAATCTAACCTCCGGAGCTGCTTTCACCACCTCCATGAGGAAGAATGACAGAACTGACCTGGTCCCTCGTCACTGATCTTCTCCGCAGTGTCGACATCCAGCTCTTCTTCATTCTCTGATGCGTCGCCAAATTCCTCTCCGTACTGAGCTTCTATCTGCTGCAGTTCCTTCTCAAGCGCAGACATGGCTGCCCAGCTCGGCTCCTGGTACTCCTCCACCAGTCTTGGATGGACCGAAAGTGCAGTGTGACTGGCCGGCGAAGACACGGCTATGAAACGTTCCCGATGACGTGACACCTCCTGCTCACCTGGCCTGGTTGAGCTTCTGCTGGCGCCGAAGCTCTGCCACCTTCTTGATCTTCTCAGCATTCTGTTCCTCCACCAGCTTCCTGTGCGCTTTGACCCGTCGGTCCCGCTTGCGGACAAAAGCCACAAGCTGTCGCACCAGCTCGTTGCGCTCTTTGCGTGCCTTCTCCCTGGTTTTCTTGTTCACCTTCTCCATGGCTCTTTTCTCCCAGCGGTTGGATGCCTGTCTGGTATCATACTCCTCCTTCCAGGCAAAGTTTTTGCGAGTGCAGAAGCTCTGCCAGTAGCCATAAAAGATGTGCACGACCTGCAATAATGAAGGTCAACTACACTTAGCAATTTGTTGACACTCAAAAAGTAGCTCAGAGCATATAACACTAAATATCATCACTTACGGTATCATAGTCACTCTGAGAATCTCCAAAAGGAGGAAACTCTTCCTCCTCCTCATCTTCGTCCACCTTGCTGTGCTCCATCTCCTCCTTCACAATAGACTCAAAGACATTCCTGTAAACTGTGTAGAAGCTCTAGAGAGAGCAAACAAGATGAACGTCAGTGGTTTCCAGTCTTAAGTCAGCATGATTCGGCACTGTACTTGATACAAAGCACTGTGATTGCTGCATATATGAGCACAAACCTCCTCATCATCTCCATAGCCGGAGTAGCAGGTGACGGTGAAGTACTGCAGCAGGTCGATACTGTCGTCCTCATAGTCTCCACTCAGTCCTCCTTTCAGCAAAGCCTCTCTGTGATTGTCATACCTGGTAAACAAGAGTAAAACAGGCATTAAACTTCAGTCTGGACAACACACAGGGCAGAACCAGGAGGATGATTATTTCAGAACACAGATTTACTTTGTACCCACCAGGCTCTTTCCTGTGGGTCACTCAGGACATCATAAGCGGCCTGGATCAACTTGAACTGCTCTGCAGCTTCTTCAGCATTTTCTAAGTTCTTGTCTGGAAATGTAAATGACAATCACAGAACTTTAACAGCCACCACACAAAGGGATGTAGTGAGTATGTCATTAAACAAATTGGGGACATTTGGGATACAGTGATACCGTTATCGTCACTGACCTGGATGCCATTTCAGGGCTAATTTACGATAAGATTTCTTCAAATCATCGTCTCCCGCATCTCGCTTGACTCCCAGGACTTCATAGTGGCACTTCATTGTCAATCTACTGATGAAAGAAAGTCGAATCGGATGTAAAAGGTGTTTGATTCGTGTTGATCACGTTGTCCGAGGCGACGACTGCGTTTTGCTAACTACTGCATGCTAACAGCCGGTTAGCATTTCCTACATTCACCTGTAAAGAGCTTTATCTGGTGACGGAGAAGTGACGACAATGTTCGGGTCTCACATGTTTAATAGTATTTTTTCCAGGTATAAATATTTTCGGTAGACGAAGAAACGTTAGCCTGCTTGAATGAGACCCAAAGCAACCGACGTATCTGTCAAGTCGGCTAGATCTCGCGAGAGTCTTCATTTCTTCTTCGTCGGGTTCACCTCGTGTTCTTCTTCGCTCAGTTACTTTGCGGCGGAGGGGCAAACAACGTAAAAAGCGCTTTACTGCCACCCAGTAGAACTAACCAACGAACTAATATATAATATATATATGTGTGTATATATATATATATATGTGTGTGTGTGTGTGTATATATGTGTATGTGCGTATATATATATGTGTGTGTGTATATGTATGTATATATATAGTGGATTCTGGCAAACATCTTGTATCATTTAAATCCAATGGGAACAAAGTGATTGCGCCACCAAATTTCCAATTGTTTTAATATTTAATATTGCCAGAAATATTATCAATATCTCTTGGTATGCAGCATAGTTTAGATACCTTAACTTTTCCCTCGTTCTTTTTCATGTAGACTGGCACAGTGTGGCAACTTCCCTTTGTGTGCAATAACACTTCCGCGCCACTGGGGGCGCGTCTTCCCTGGAAACGTCCACGCGGTTTGTTTGCAAGATCCGCGAGAAGTGCGTCGGCGTGAAAACATGGCGACATTCAAGAGAAAACGTGGAGGCCAGCCTGGCGCTGAGAAAAAGACGAAAAAAGCCAAATTTGTTGCAGACGAAGGCGAGACACCGGTTGAAACCGAACAAGAGAAGAAAAATGAAATCACTGTACCGGCACCAGTTTCTCGGGTAAGTTCTCGGACCTGTTATTTACTCTGAAGATGCTAACTGGTTAGCGTCTGCTAACTAATTCACAAACCAACACATCTTAGTCCGCAGGTAATATTGTTCGTTTTACTGCGTCGAACAGGGTAAATGGACCAACAAAGAAAGGGTTCTCATTTTCTCCTCAAGAGGCATCAACTTCAGAACAAGACACTTGATGCAAGACCTGAGGACCATAATGCCTCATTCCAAAGCAGGTTTGTGTCTGCCAAGTCCACCGATGTGTTTATTTCTTCTTACTAGTTTGATGTCATAACGTCAACATGTTTCCTTGCCAGATACGAAAATGGACAGAAAGGACAAGTTGTTTGTTGTTAACGAGGTGAGTTGGTTAACATGTAAAGACCCTTCTTGATGAAAAAATAAAAACCTATGGTACAATTGAGAATCAACTTTTACTCTGCAGGTGTGTGAAATAAAAAACTGCAACAAGTGTCTATTTTTTGAGGCCAAGAAGAAGCAGGATCTGTATATGTGGTGAGTATTAATCAGGTTCTAAAAAACTGTGTTGACCTATTTAACCTAACTTAAATCACATTATTATTCTGCAGGATTGCAAATAGCCCCCATGGACCCTCTGCAAAATTTCTGGTTCAGAACAGTAAGTTCCTTCTTTCTTCAAGAAGACAACATTTTAAAACAACCACAAGAAACCACTGAAACAGATTAATATGTCCTCCGCAGTCCATACACTAGCAGAACTGAAGATGACAGGAAACTGCCTGAAGGGATCCAGGCCGCTGTTATCGTTTGACCCTGTGAGTAGACAGAAAGCTGAGGAGATGACATGAGTTGTGACTCATGTCATCAAGTCACATGTATGTTAGCTTCTAACTTCAGTGTATGAATTACTCTGTATGAGCATGAGTATGTGAGTGCCAGATGCAGGGGACTACTCTAACCCCATCCAGTGGAGCTGTCTTAGAGTGTGAAGTGTGGAATAAATAAAGTGTACAAATAAAAATGAAAGCTGGGGACATTCAGTTCAGACAGACAAAATAATTTTAATATGTTCTCTCGACCCACAGAAATTTGACAAGGAGCCCCAGTATGCGTTACTGAAGGAGCTGTTTATACAGGTTTGCTCACATTAGACACACTGTCTGTTCTAGGATGATGCATATTTACACTGACAAGCTGTGGTGCCCTAACAAAATTGTGTTATTGCTTCAATCAACAGAAATCTTCACCTCTTACAATATATTTGACAAAAACTGAATATTGTGAAGGATGTGTCATCTTTACTGTGTGTATTTTTGTTTTATTGCAGACATTTGCCACTCCACGCTACCACCCAAAGAGTCAACCGTTTGTGGATCATGTCTTCACATTTACAATCACAGACAACAGAATCTGGTTTAGAAACTACCAGGTAATGTTTTCTTGGTCTTATCTTGTGAAATGGCTTCAGCTAGACAGCAGTGCTTTCTGTTGAAGATTTTTTTTTTTAAATTACATTTGTTTTCTTCAGATCATTGAAGAAGATGCGTCCCTAGTGGAGATTGGGCCTCGTTTTGTTCTCAACCTCATTAAGGTCTTTCAGGGGAGCTTTGGAGGCCCAACGCTCTTTGAAAACCCAGGCTTCAAGTCTCCAAACATGGTAAATGTCATTCTGAACAGTTGACGTTATTCACTAAGTTGGCCCAGAGCTTCTGTTCATGCTCCTTTCATGAACGCCAACCTTCCTGGTCGTTCATCACTCTTTCATACATCGACAGCACCGGCGGGAGATCCGACTAGCGGCAGCAGCCAGAGTGCGCGAGAAGCAGATGGTGAAGGAGCTCCACAAAATGAAAAGGACAGAGGTGAAGCCGGATGTGACCAATGACGTGACAGCTGACGTTTTCCTGACGCCAGCCGATAAGAAAGCTGTTCACATTGAGACAGAACCACCAGAGCCGAAGGTGGTGAAGAAGAAACACAAACCTTTCAAAAGACAAAGGCAGATGGCGCGCAGACGGCAGCCTGTCACTTAATTTTTAATGATTTGTCCGTCTGAGAGAACGTCTTGTTGACAAAGCTCCCACACACACTCTGTACTGATGTTGACGCACTCACGTTGTTCATGACAACGGTTTGTAAGCAACAGTATTCTAGGATTGTACAATAAAAGGCTTGTCTTTGACTTATTTGATTTTTTTTTTGTCATAGAAATACCAAGATCAATCTCAAATGTATTTTGATGTGAAACTGTGGAAGGAATTCAAGCACCTAAACAACAAATCACTTGAACACTGCGTCACATTAAACATGACAACTACATAAACAATGCCAATAATTCATCTTCTCTAGTAAGAATTGGCACTCAAACCAGCTGCTGCATCTACGGGAGGGGGGGACTGAAGTTGTGGAAGCTCAAGTAAATGACCAAACAAACATACACAACTGCCTGACAACTTCCCACCGGCCCATTTTAAAGTTCTCCAACGTGACCGTGTTTGACATGAGCAGTCAATGTTTGTCCACAATCCACTGTGCCGCTCCCACTGCCAGGTGTCCTTCCGACTCTGGGCGACTGAGAGACTGCAATCACTCCACCTCCTCGTCAGGACAGCAGTAATATTCCACAAAGCAGATCTGTCCGTCGTCGTTCCTGACCAGGTACTGCAGCGACAGGAAGCCCCTGCTGTCCGTCCTCACAGACACTTTACAAGACAAAGCCAGAGCCTTGGTGGAGGGCTTCAGCAGGGACATCTTATACCTGCACGTGACCCGAAACAACAAGAGAACACAGACATATGACATGTATGTCTCATTAGTCATGGCTTCCAAAATCAAAAAACATGCTGACTCAGCAGCATGTCTTACTGAAACACTCCACCTGTTGGTTTGCGTCCTGGTGCACTGGAAGAGCTCCATCATGTCGGAGTCTTTGGGATAATCGTAATGAGCATTGCCAGAATTCCCAAACGTGGACAGTCTCAAGAAAAGATCAAGTCAGAGGACAAGTAAGCTTTTCAGATAAGGACAAAAATGCCTGCACATGACATGAGTTTAACCGTAACCGATGTATCCAATCTTTATGTTTTTTATCTCAGTGTCGACGAACCGAAAGTAGGGCTTGCTGGGGGACATGGTGATCTGAAGCACCTCGCTGGTCATGTCCAGTTCTGAAAATGCTTCCTTCAAACTCTCTGACATTAGAATCACCTGTGACGACAGAACATCAAGTAGATCGACATCTTCTTAGTGACATCTGCAGGTACATCTAATCTGTTTGAGTAATAATTTGATGCATCTTTAACGGATGTGCAACGCTGAACTACCTCACAGTATATGTACTGTATATTTATTTGCAGATACACTATTATTTAGACATTTTTCCACCTTGTTCGTGACATTAGTGCTGCAGAACTCAAAGTCAATTGGCTCTTCTGGTTCCTGTGTGTTGATCTTGCAGACGGTCACGACCCCACCCTCCTCCAGGAACAGGGTCAGAGGGTAGCCATACCCCCTGTAGCACATTCGCAAGGCTGTGGACACTCCTGCGATGTATGAGGGATTTTTTGTGTTAATCTAAAAAGCTTGTTTATATATAGCATATTTGCCTCATACTGCTTGTATCAGATGATTGTTCTTTACCCGGTACTGTAACTGTGCTTCCTCCAAAGATACTGAGGCAATCCAGCAGAACAGTGAGGTTCACCTGGAAACCTACTATGTCTTCCTTAATGGTGAACTCCTGGAAGATCTCTGACTGAAATGATAAATAAGACAAGCCTGTTACTTCCAGGTATCACCAGATTGTATAAGAAGGAAGATGTGTTCATTCATCAGATAACTGTAAAAGAAACACACCTGGATGAAGGCATTGGCTTGAAGACATTTGGAGTCCTCCACGGTGACCTTTAGGCCGTTGGGCGTGGCAGTGAAGATGGCGTGGTCTTTGAAAGTGATTGCTTTCAGGATGTTGGACAGATTGCGAGCATTATCCAAACTGGCAACCAAAGCATACTGCTCATCATCAGCCTGAGACTGGGTTGACAGAGGCATAGTGGTGCTGAAAAACACATGAGTGAGATTTGTGTAAACAAAATAGGATTTCCGCAACCTTTCTATATGAATGGACAGAAATGTTTTATTCGTTTTAGGACACATATGTATCTGTAGATAGCAGCAAACTTTTTAAAAACTCAAATACAAGAACGAATCAGTGGCTGTTCACATGTCTAATACGGTTTTACGATCGTAATGTAATTCAAGTTCTCAACCTCAAGCACTAAAACAGGTTTCTCACCATACACTAGGCTACAAGACATCACATCATTAGGGCTCAAATGATTTAAATGTCTTACTGCAGTTGCTCTCATGCGAAGCGTTAAACTAAATAATATGTTCTGTGGAGAAAAAAAAACATTGGCGCTGGCGATGGGCGCGACCAGCAAATAGTACTAGGTTTGTAGAAACTTCATAGGTTGAAATAAACGCATACGGTTGTTTTTGAAGAAAGCCGCCCTGTTGTTCCCCAACTTCCGCCTCCGTCTTCTTCTTTGACGGAAATAGGTGCTGCGCATGCGCACTCGTGTTCTAGACCTTTCACTGCGATACTCCGAAATCATCAACGTTTATCCGTGAGCACTTGGTGGTTTGTGAATCACAGAGGTGAGAGCTGTTACTAGTGAACGTTCGGCGACCAGACAAAATGTTGTTTAAACTATTGTATTGTTAAACGCTTTCATATGTGTTAAGTAAACCATCGAAAGTGAGCAGGAGGCTAGCGTTGGCTAGCTAGCTAGCAGTCAGCTGACGTTGACAACGTGAACAGTAACAACACAAGTAAAATAGATCTTCATGACGCGCCTCCGTGACGTCATAAAGTAATATATAATCTGCCATTCTGTGTCACAGCTTCTTCAGTTTGGACGGTCTGTCTAAGCAGTAGTCATGGTTTGCATTCCATGTATTGTCATTCCTGTCCTGCTGTGGGTCTACAAGAGGTTCCTGGAGCCAGTCCTCTATCCATTTATCTCACCGATCATTAATACATTCTGGGGCAAAAAGGCCGTCCAGGAGACTGGCACCAGTGACCCAAAAGCCACTGAAAAGTGTAATGGGACACACAAGGAGGTGAGCTGAGAAGTGATCATTGTAGTAGTACCATTTAATTCATTTGCTGGTTGAATTTATTGACGTTTGTAGCTATTGTCAGTAAATATTTGCCATGTCCAGTACTCCGATAGAATTCACGGAATACCAGGTATTTCGCTGATCGCAATGCTATTAAAATTACAGATTAAATATTAATGTAATACTTTTTATCAGTAATGGTGCAAAGAGAACATTTTGGAGATTTATGTGACTTTTTCTTCAACAAACCTAATTATCTTTTGTTGTTTTTTTTGTTAGTGTCTTGAGGCCAACTGTTATGGTTTTATTTGTACACTTTTTGTATTTCAGACTGACTGCAATGGTGAAGCTGCTACTACTGGATCCAGCGTAGTCTCTGATAAGAAGACAGACTGATGCTTCTGATTGATTTGAATGCATCTACAAAAGTGTAAATATTTCAAGATATATAGAAATCTATAATTTAAATGCTCAGTTAATGTTTCAACAGAATTTAATTTCCAATCTTCCGTTCTCATGTCTTTACTATGTTGCAGTAGATTATTGTTTTGTACATTTGAATTTTTAATTAATGCATTAATATACAATATTGACTATTTCAGTATAGTTCCCATGATCTCAATAAACAAATTTTTAAAATGAAAGAGTGGCCATTCATTTTAGCTGGTCAGCGTTAGGGCATTATAGTATTATTGTTGTGTTGTATGTGCTCACTCGACACCAGCTCTTCAAATGTACTGACTGCAAGTTTTGCCATAATAGGAGTGTCATGTATAGTGCACTTAAGGTCATGTCGGGAACGTAAAGTCCAAAGAGGAATCAGCATAGAAACAGGTAATGTATGCACTTCAGAACACAGCACATCATGAACGTGATACTGATATAGCCATAATGAAACAGAAGAGGTTAAGAGGATTTATTTCATTTAATTAATAATGAACTAATAAAATGACTCCGAATGTAGCACTTGTTTATTCATTTCCTAATTTATTCGTCTTTCTGTGTGTTAGCTTCTCAATCTAATAAGGGCGGTCATTCGTGGCTTCTATATGGACCATCAGTGGAAGGTGAAATTGGGCTTATAATTAACAGAGATCCTTCAAAATTATTATATTTACACAATATTAAAATACTTGTGCCCCAAAGCCTGTGATATTTATAGAGTGTATTATGTGATAGATGTGGGCTTGATAGCATAATGAGCATAAAAGTAACTTAATACGTACAGTATATATAGTGTAGCGAATGTGAGGTGTTTCCCAGCATGTTTTGCAGTGTGTCTGACAGTTTGAGCTAACATTAATTCATTAAATTAAAATAAACATTAAATTACCACAAATGTTATCCTCTGCAGTTTTGCGATTGTCAATGTTACTGTCTCATTGATTATGGTCAAAATCTGTTGATTTGTTTAGTTTATAATTACCATTAGGAAATAAGCACTTGACACCATAAGTAAGTTTGTGGGTTTGCGTAAAGACTTATCCTCATTTAATAAGTAGCTGAGGTGTTTGAGCATGATTATAAGCTACGTTTTCTTGATTCCAGAGTTGCATAGTAATGCATTTTTACTTAACATATCGCGATTGCAACAACATAATATTAAAGTGTATGAAGGCAGGGCAAAACGTGACCGAGAATAATGACTTATGAATATCCAAACATAATTTTTACACCGATAGGAAATCTTAGATCGGGAAGTGTATCTATCCGCCCCACTTCTTCATGCATCGTCACGGATGTGCGTAGATGCCCTTATTACGTCATCACGCAAGGGGTAGCGACGTGGAAAACATGGAGGAGAGGAGCATGTAGAGTGAACTTAGCTGTGGCAGTTTACTCACGTATTCAAGTGTTTGCTCACTGATGTTACACTTGAGAAACAATTCGCACACAGGTTCATTTATCGCGGAAAAACACACGTTAATTCCCGGTCCCAGGAGCCACGAAGAGCCTCAGAAACAACGAGAAGCGTTTATGACAGGTAAGCTAAGAGGTCAGCTGATGGCAGTGAACGTTAGCTGCAGTATAACCATGTTAATCCGGACGTTACCATGTATCTGCCATGTACCCAGACAGGATATCTGAGCACTTTCAGGATGTATTTTTGACAGTAGAAAGACGCTGACCCTGTTCCCTCCACTTGAAACAGGATGAGCTAACTCATGAAGCTAAAAAAAGATGGCAGTAATACGAGCGCAGTTACTAGCACTAAACTAATTTGGCGAAGTATTTGCTTAGCTGTGATGTCATGTACATCATTTGGTCACGTTGGATACTTCACCATAAACATACTCGTCAATGACTAAAAGAGAGACTAGTCTGCTATTTTATCTTGTGAATTTCTCTGGAGATGAATAAAGTATCTATCTATTAGTCTATCTATCTTTTTAGCCTCATGAAGTTCATGTTGCCCCACTAGCTCCACCTGTACATCTAGTAAAGCTGGTGTTTGTATTGGCATTCCCTCTACTCAAACTTTGCACCCGGTTTTACTCTAGTCTAACCCCATCCTTACACTTGACCCAGGTGCGTTCCCTCCCTGCAGGAGCCTACCAGGAAATCTCATTTGGCTTGGGTGCAGATTTCGACAGAACACCAGGACCAGTGTGCCAAAGAGGTGTGACATCTCAAGAAAACAAAGCAGACATCCTGGTTCACATCCTAAAACATGACCTTTTACCTGAATACTTCAGATGAAACACAGGCGCCTGCTCCATTCTGCTACTGTAATTGCTTCTATTATACTTGGATAACAGTTTATTGAAACACAATGTCCTATGTGTTGTTGTCGTCATTCACTATTATGACTCTTAAAATAACGCGACATGGATACAGACATTTGCATCCCACACTGTCTGTTTCCCCTGGGCGTGTGCAGGTTTAGTAAATGGTTCGCTGCATTCTTGTGATTGCATGTCCTTTTCATCCCCCTGTTGTTGACTTTTCTATGCGTGACAATAGTCGGCAGGTAATATGATTGATGGACTTTTTGAATGGCCAAGCACCTCTATGAGAGTGTTTGTCACAAGGTGCTGCTGATAAGTCATATTCTCATTGTTCACAAGAGCATGTGTGATAAACATAGGTTAAAAAAGTGCCTAAATGGCAATAAATATGGAGAAATAATTATCCCCACTGAACATGTGACTGTGAGACTGTGTGTCCTTATTTTGAACATAGTTATAGTCTTGTGTGGATTTTCCTGATATTGTGCAGGTTCACATACGATTTTTGTAAGTGAAATGAAATGGAAAACATCAGATACTGATGTATAGTGAGACCACCAAGTTGTCAATTCATAGAAAAAGTGTTGACTTATGTTATTATAAATATATCATCAAATCTGTGTACAAATGTGTCATGTGTAACTATGGTTGCGCGCGCGCGCGTGTGTGTGTGTGTGTTTCAAGGATTCACACTTTTTTTGTGCCCCAGGATCTGGCATATGCCCGGTACAAAGACAGTGAGTCTGGCTGAGTGGAGCCGGTAGAGATGGGAGCCAACACCAGCCAGGTCAGCGACCTGTCCAACAACCCCAGCCTAAAGGCTTTGGTGGGAACCGAGTCCATATCAGAGAATGACCCCTTCTGGAACCAGCTGATCTCCTTCACCTTCATTAGCCCCACCTGCAGGTACACACTTCACACAGAAATGCTCTTGGGCCAGATTATATGCTACAAGGTTCAAATTTATAATCTATTACAGCTCAGTTTCCTCTCTGGTCAGAATTTAGGTGACACACTTACACAATCGATGATCATTTTTCCAGCACCTTCTCAGTTTCCACAGGCACCTACTCAACAGTAGACCCACATGGCGTTTGACACAGCCTTTTAGTCAGAGAGCGGCTTTGTGGCTCTTTGCCAGATTCTGACACACGACTTCAGACAGGATGTCTTAGGGTTATTGTTATGCTGAAGTAATACTTGACAGACTAGTTAGCATTTAGTTGCACAAATACAGTTGACAAGCCTGCATTTGTGCCTGCATGTTATATTGAATTTACATCAATGTGTCTGACAAAACCATTAAAGACAGAAGGCAAATGATGAACTAATACAACTTTTTATCACGTTCCCATTGAGTGAAACATGAATTCAGCCGAGACACTTGAATGCAGTAATACAAATTCATTGTTTAAGTTAGAAGTTTGAAAACTCTCTTCGAGTCTACAGTGCAGTTGAAGGTGACTTCTGTGGCGTTAGATATGCAAGACCCTTTTGACAGTTCCACTGTGTGAAAGACGACAAATTTGCCCACGTTTTCGCGAAAGACGTGCGAAGAGTAAAATGTCTGGCTGTGAGCTTGACGGTTTAGCACCTTCTCCTACTCTGTGTCTGTGGCCCCCACACCGAAGACTCCATCACTTAAATGCATCACGACACACCGTGGAAGAAAAGAATGTATGTTCATTGTAAAATGGCAGACAAACAGACAGGGTGATAACAGAATGGAGTCCAGTCTTCTTTCGGTGAAGGTGGCGTTTCATTTATAACGCAAATAACAGTTTCTTCTCTTCTGCCTCTGAAACAGTGGAGACTCAAAGCTGCTGGAAGAGGCTGTCGTCCCCCTGGCTAAGATCCTCAGTATGTCAACTCTGTTTCTGTTTTTATATGTTTACCAGGAAGTTTCAACATGTTTATTTGGTTTTCTGTGTAACAAACTGCCAGATTAAGACATTGTTGTGTTATTTTTTCCCCCAAGTTGAAAACAACACCAGAACGGGAAACTTCGGTGCACTTGTTCGTGTTTTCCTTGGAAGAACTAAAGAGTTAAAAATCTCGACAGAATGCAAAGAGTGAGTATTTGGACACTGAGGCAGGAGAAGAGAATGTAAGTAATAATATCCTCAGTGTATGTCAGGTCTCATTGTGTATGCTTGGAGGCCAGTTTTGAATAATTATAGGTCAAGTATAGGTCAGGATTTATTAAAAAAACGCACAGAAACTCCACTGTGATTGCAATTTCCCACAAGAACACTTCTTGGATGTAATCGTCAATACATGTGACATTTGTCTGTTTTCATAGCGGTGGATAAGGGAACTCTTCATCGTGTATAAAAATCACTTGAGCTCAGTCAGTGCCAGTCTTTGAGCAGTTCATAGTCAAATTTCAGTGGGCCAAGTATTCCCTGCCAGGTTTACTGAAGGACATTAATGATCAGCCAAGCCTCCTTTGATAAGTTTAGCACATGTAACTCTTCAAGTACCTGGCACAGTGTCATTTTCTGGCATTTATTTCAGTGCAAGTTCTTCACCTTGAATTCTGTTGCTGTGTTGTTTGTCTCTCTGCAGTCAGCTGTTTATCTGGCAAGCTCACAATGCACTGTTCATGATCCGATGCTTGCTCAAAGTGTTCATCAGAGAGATGAGTGAAGAAGAGCTGCACTTACAGTTCACCTACCAGGAGAGGGCGCCAGGCTCCTGTGCAGGTGAGCTTCATCACAGGCTGGTGCTTGTGAGAAAGGTGACACAAACAGACAACAATCGTGTGTGTGTGTGTGTGTGTGTGTGTGTGTGTACATACATATATATATATATATATATTTGTAAAATAAAAATGTGATGCATATGTATGAAGCGTCTGCTGTTGTTTATTAGTAACACTAACACAGGTGACATTTCATAAGGACAGAAACACAATCAATCCCTGTTGACCCTCTAGATTGGAAATAGCATTGATGGATAGGACAGATTGGAGAGGGATTGCTGCAGTGGGACCGAGAACAACCTTTGACAGACTCCAATAACATGGGAACATAACTGTCTTTTATAACAATTGTGTACACCACCTTCTTTGTGTATACGCAGACAGCGAAGATCTCCTTGAAGAGCTTTTGTGCAATCTTGTTCACCTGATCGTTGAAGTGCCCCTGCTGTAAGTATTTTCCTTGTATGTGTTTTTTGAGGTTATTGGCAGTCCTGAATGTCTCTGTGAAGAGGGCCGACCAAGCTGTGCAGTTGTGTTTTATTTCAGACTACATATTTCTGCATATTTCTGCATGTTTTTAGCAAAAACTTTTTTTTTTCCCCACTCGGTTTGCCTGAAGGTTTTTAGTCACAATGTTCCTCTCTTAAAAATTAAATAATATATGTAACGTTACACAAACAGCTGAGTTTATGAAGGAAGATCCGGACAAGTCAGAAGTATCGAGTTATTCATTCTGTCTGTAATGTCTCAAGGACCTTGGTCGTCCAACTACCCTGAAATATTGATGGCTTTTAGTGTTTTGTGTTTTTTTGGTTTAGTTTGTGACGCTTTCTATTGTGGTAGACTTGTTCAGAGTGCTTCTGCTTTGTACCATCGTTTGAACACCTACGTGAAATTTCTTCCCCAAGCTGAGGAATCTGTTCCTGCAAAGCATTTCTTTGCCACAGCTGCATCTCCTAACACTGAGTGAACTGTAACCATGGTAACTGAAGTGCACATGTGCTGTATCACAACAGTAACAACCATGAAAGCCTTAATCTAAACAACGACCTAAGAGGCTTTATGCAACGCACCGAAATGAACCCATCAACTTACAGAAATGTTTTCCTGAGAAACAAACTGAAGTTTCAGACAAGTTACAAGATTCTCAGCCTGTCTGGGAATGCCGGAGCACGGAGACGGCTACATGATGACTGACTGACAAGAAGTAAAGAAATGGTTTTAAGATGGAATGTACAAGCTGGCAGTGTTTACTGCCCTTCAATTCTTAATGATACATTTGTACAAACTATACATTTGTAGATGCTTTGTGATATACAAGATGCATGGGTCTCAGGTTAAATATGTTTGGTCGACGTAGGAAACTTCCACTTGTCTTCTCTTTCCCCTGTGAAATGTGTCATACATGACCTCCCCCTCACTCATTTGTTCTTCTCTCTGTCTTCACTGGTCCTCTTCGGTGTCTCCGTACATCAAACCCCTGCTCCTGTGTAAATGCATTCCAACATTATTCATTGTTCCAGGCTTCAAGACTCTCCCTGTTTTTCTTCCCTTCGCCACTTTGTGGCTGTCAGCCCATTTCCTCTGTACGTGCTCTTGTGTGGATGGGAATCTTACAATTCTTTTATGAGTTCCCCCCCACAACCCTGATAGACTTGGTAGAAGCCTTTTGAGGCGTTTTGTTTCTTACTTTGAAGATTAATCTCACTGGACTTTCTATTTTTCAAGTATGCTTTTCACAACAGATCAGAAATCAGACAATATTGATATTCACACGCAATCGAGTCTGAGGTCAAGTGGCTGACATTGTGGGAGAGAAACCACCTTTGACCTCTCTGTCTTGTGACATTTGCGTGAAAGCCACATATGGGTGTGTCTCTGAATCAGGAGACAAGTAACGGTAAACCAGGCCTCAGTGGAAGGATGGATATTAGTCAGTGTGGGTATCAGGCCTTTGTTGTCTAATTTTAATACGAACACTGCTGTGTGTAACCTGCTTCCCTAAACTGAGATCCAGAGTAATCCACACATTAGTAGGAAATTCTTCAAAGATAACCCCATTTGTGTTCAATCATGTGCAGGGTAGACTCAAAATAAATGGTTAAATCATTTATTCCCTCTATTTGTTCCTGCAGTGACATCACCTACAGCATCCTGTTCGAAGCAGTGACCACGCTGCTGGTGTTCTTTTCTTACCAGCTGTTCTACAAAGACATCCTCAGAGATGGGATAATCTATAAGCACATCATGAAGGGACGCTGGTGGGTGCATGCACATACACACACGCAAAAAGTATTTTCCCTCCACTGAGGACGTGGCTGTCAGAGTCCAACTCACTAAGATGAAGCCCCAGTTTTATCGCTTTATTTTGAAACAAAACATGTCAAACATGTTTGTCCTAGTCAGCTTCTACTGTATCACGGCATAAATAGGAACGATACATGTAATACGATACTTTAAATTTTGTAATAAGTTTACTGCTAATGTTCAGTTCCCTTTCTTTTTCGGGTCGATGAGTGTGAATGTTTACCCAAAAATCTATTTTTTGAAACCATAAGAAGGATTTGTCCACCCATTTCGAAGCTAGAAGTTCAAATAGCAATTTAGTAAAATGATTTACAAGTTACGCTCCCTTTTCTAAGTAACTGGGTCATTCCCAACGTGCCAGCAAGTTTTTCCAGAGCAGGCATAAACCATTCTGGATTGTCTCCTGCGTGAGACAATCTGGTTCAGCCTGCTGCTACAGATCACCTCGTTCTTTGTGCTGCCAGACAGCTGAATCAAGTTTGTCACAAATTGGATCCTCACATGTCGGTTCTCGGATATGAAAAGACAGAAAAGAGTAAATGGAGAGCTTTGTCTCTGTTGTGAGATTTGTAAGCGAGAGAGGGAGAGTGAACCCGCCAACATACATAGCTGAATGTATGCAGTGTAACTAACATACATGTTTCACTTCTTTTTTTCCCGTTTGCCTCTTTCCCCAGCTTGTCTTTAACAAGTCGACTGGTGAAGACCCTGCTCTATAACTTCATCAGACAGGAAAAATGCCCACCCCCAGCAACCCACATCTTTGAGCCGAAAGCTGAAGGCGGCCTGCTGTACGGCCTGGCATCAGGGGTAGCAAGTAAGCGCACACACACACACACACACACACACACACTCAAATGAAATTTCTCCAGTCATTTGTATGTGCTGTCATTGCAATTGAATTACTTCTATAATGACGTCAATGAATTGAAGTCTTATATGAGTGTGTTTTCATGCCTTCACGCCAGCGGCAGCCATGGCCAGAGCCCATCAGGTGGTCTGTCGGTCCTCCCAGCTCCTGTGAATGGGATACGCTTTTATTTTATTATGTCTGGCACAGACGTTCCTCTTGGTAGCAGCAATAAAATGATTTGAATTTGATATTTGAAGGTCAAACTTTCATCCACTGACTTCTCTATTGATGAAGTGAGGATATTGTATATGCACAAGGTCAAAGGTCAGGTTCACTGGGACATCATAAGATGTGTGGCGTCGCCACGGTTGAGTCTGCGGCCTGACTGTCTAGCAAGCTAGTCTGTGTCTTTGGTGTTGTGGCGTCACAGACTCTGTAGACGCCAGTGAAAGACCATGTGGGGTCACCACTCATAATAATGTTTTTAATATATTTCTAGAGTAATCTGTATTTTTTCAAGAGTAAATGGTGACTAAAGATTGGAATCCGGATCATACTGTATAAAGAAGCCTATGCTTTAAAGATAAAGACAAGGGACAGTTGTTTTCAGTCTCTTGCTGAAGACAGAAAATGATTCACTTGAGAAATCAAAGTGCAAGCTGACAGCCGTAGCACTGTCAATAAGTGTTGTGTCAAAACTGATCACATCCTCTGTCTGTGTGCATGTGTTAGTCTGGTTGTGTGCTTTGTGTGTTTGAATGTGAGAAGGGAACTGCAACCCCCCCCCCCCAGATAAATGCTCTTTGTCGGTTGTTGGTGGCAGATTACATTCAGTGAGCCATCAGCGTTCACTCAGCCCGTCTGTCTGTGGCCAGAGATGGGCCTGATGAGTTATGGTGCCCTGTCCTGTTCCCTAATCCCCTAGAGCCTGTCTGTCTGCAGCCGCCTCCCTTATACACACACGCACATATCAACAAAGACACAAGCTCTCTTACACCCAGAGCCCAGAAACAACACTTGTTTTCTTTGTCTGTCTCGTATGCACACAGCCATCATGGAGTGCACAAGCAAATACATTCTGATTTAAGGTGAAATGGACATGTCTAGCAACAGAAAGTTCTCAACCTTTGTGATATGAGAGCAAGTTGGATTTAAGGGATAATTTTTCACATAGGTCAGTTTGCTCCTCATGTTTATCATTACTCAGTCTGTAAAAAATGTTTTTTTGTCGTCAGTTGCCGGGAGGAACTTTTTTTTTTTAAGTCTGAGGAAATGATTCTGATGATGTAATCCGGGTTATTTCACAGAACACACTGAAGAACTGTCTGTGTTAAAATCTGACTGTGTCGAACAAATAGATGCTGTGGGTCAAGTAGAATCACCAGAGACCAAAACTTTGTTTTTCACTTTATGGTAAATCATTGGAAGGCTCCTTTTTGAAAGACCTCATCTTCCATCTATGCCTGCCGGTCCCTAGCAACCTTCTTCACTTCCTCCAAGATGACCCCCAAGTGTTTCCAAGTCAGATGAGATGTAGAATTCTGTTTTTTGTAGTTCTCCTAATGTCGCAGGTACAGTATAGCGCCTGAAGGTGCCCAGCAGGCGTCCTAATGACATGTGAAACTCCTCACCCTGAGTCCTTTAGACCGGAGGGAGCAGCAGTTCAGTTTCTCTTTTTGGAATGATTCAGGCATTTTCCTTTTTGATTGTTTAAGCCAGAAATGATTTAAAACACTGCACACAACTGCAGGGAGCACCAGTGTTGACTGCAGTGACTCGGCCATGTTCAGTCTCCAGTCTGTTGTGATGGTTAAGGTGATGAAAGAAGTGAGGACATGTATCCTGTCAATGATGGGACCCCATGAAGATGGCAACAAATTTGTCTGTGCTCATTTTGGGGAGGGGTGGACTCGTGTCCTCGTCCTCTCCTGCTCGTAGACACTGCTGTCCGAGTCTGGGCAAGTGTCTGCTGCAGGGATTATCACTCAGACTCTGAGCTTCTCCGACTCGAGCACTTACCACAAAGTCTGCTGGTCACTCAGGGAAACAGAATTAGGAAGCTACAATGAACATTGGAGTTTTAGCCTTTTAAACTGATTATAATGATTTATTTTTCATAAAATCCTTCGAGGCCTGAGGAATGTTCTCCTATGTGTTTTTTGAAGGGATTTGGATTGGGTTTGAGTTTTATTGCTTTGAGCATGCAGTGTATTTTGGTTTGTGTGAGATTATCAGAACAGTGTGTTTATTTCTTGTCTGGACAGCATGTTTCCCCATGTGCATTTTTGGATAATCACAAGGCTTGTGTGTGTGAGTGTGCGCGCGCCTGTGTCTGTGTGTGTGTCTGTCTGTCTGTCTGTCACCAGGCATCCACATTTTGTCTGTGCTGGCAAAAGTGTACAGTTTCAGCTATTACAAAAAAAAAGACAAAGTATACTCTTCCCCACCTGAGGTCCCTTCCTTCACATGCACAGATAGATGGTGCACGTTGCATCAGTGAAACTGCCAAAAAAAAATCTGAACTGGTTTCACAGTGGGTTTGTTTCTTTTTGAAGGAGAGGTGATTCATTTGCAGAGATGATTCAGCGGTTGACGTGGGTGCCAGCTCAAACTTTAGGGAGGATATTGTGGATGGAGACAGTTCTGTTGGATGTCTGTCAGTGCAGATAGTAAACTATCTTCACTGGGTTCCAAGCCCCGAACCCCAGATTCATATTTCGCTTTCTGCCAGCCTTTGTGTCCGTACGTGACCTTCTCTTTTCCTCACTCTCCCCTTCCCTTTCCTCCTCTTCATGTCCTCCTCCTTTTTTCCACTGGGCGGCTGGCCAGGGCTGAGGCAGTGTAACGTTATTGGGTTTATGTGGTGGGCAGGCAGACAGGCAGAGTGAGTCAAGCCAGATGGATAACAAAGAGCACCCACTAAGGTAAAATAGAGCTGTGTGTGTGTGTGTGTGTGTGTGTGTGAGTGTGAGTGTGAGAAGAGTTGAGGAAATGTGGCTGCCAGACGGGTTCTTTGACACACTTGGTCCAGTCACTCCGGTGCCAGTGATGAGATGAACAGGGCTCCATCACATACTTGGCCTTCTCCCGCTCTGGTTCTTGTTTTCTCACTGTTATGCGTCAAGAGATACAAAATTTAGGCGCGACCTCTTGATACATCTACTTCTTTCTGTTGTTGATGACTCTTCCATCACACGTTGTTCCTTTCTTCCTCCTGTGCTCTCTGCCTTCACTAAGGTCACAGTGAGCAGACCCAGAGTCTCATAGTCTTTCTCATATTTCATTTAGGAGGAAACCTTTCGCCCCTTGAAAAGACTTCAGCAGCCACACAATTGCCTTGCACTTCCATTCGACACCACTGGATGGCAACATACTCACTTGGCCTCTCATTTAGTCGCTGTTCAGGTTGGACCAACATCTCGTCCTTGGTTCATGGATCCAACGTGGCTAGACGTGCAGGAGCCAGATTGTCAACTGTGTACTCAACGTTCATGCATCTCATGCTGCCCGTGACGCCTAAAAGCACCAGCACTTTAGCACAACTTTAAGAAATCTTTCATCCCCCTACGAGAAAAATGAAACCATACTCTTGTTGACCAGTTGTTCCAGTTTCTCTTTGTTCTCTGGCGCCGACTGTGTTGTTTCAGATTTCAGGTGCTGCAAACCAACCTGCCTAACTCCATTGTGCCCATGTTTGCCTTGATTACATCAGTCTGGCTGCACACAAGCTTTCATATTCATTTCCCTCTGACATGTAAATCACTTATAATGCCGGTTGAAGTGCTTCTTTCTACAAGGTTGTTTTGGTACTGAAGAAAATATTGGGATTGTTAACTGTAAAGAAATGTATAAAATGTGGTATAAGACGAAGATATTAGTCTCAGCCACGCAAATTACAGCCTCCAACATTAGATTCAATAAAAATGGAAGATTCTAGCAAATTCAATCACACAGTCGTTGCAGATATACAGGCAACATCTTCAAGGTGCGAGACTCCCGTTCTGCTTCATCCTGAACGTGCTAGATTGAATTGAGATCAGGTGACAGGAGACTTTGAGTCCAGTGATAGTGTTCAAATAATAGCACATTGTTCTGTCCCCGAATTAGCTGTGGTCACATAGAGAAACACATGGTCAGCAACAATACTCAGGGAAGCCGCTCGGATGATAATCATCCTCAGCAGCAGCTGCTTGAATGGTTCATGAGACAAGATTGTTCCATCCTGTAATGTTGTTATTGTTAGCATATTTGACCGGTTATCCGTTCCCTGTTCTGAACTGGTGGAGTTGCTCGTACAACCACTTCATCGGCCACCAAAAACCAGTGAACGGTCATCCCGGTTTTCAGTAGATGTGTTTGACCATGCGTGTTAAATGTTCTATCTTTGTATGTGTGTGCACCTGCAGGTGGTCTGTGGAGTGTCTTCACATTGGGTGGAGCTGGCAGCAAAGCAGGGATGGAGCACGAACAAAACCCCTTACCTTTGTCCAATCAGAGCCTGTTGTTACTGCTGGTCCTTGCCAACCTGACAGATGGGCCCGACTGGCCCAACCCCTACCGCCAGGCTATCACATGTTTCAGAAACACACAAGGTAATATATTTATAGCAGACATCTTGTGTGGTGTAGTGGAGGTGGTTTATATGTATGACCTGTACTAGGAGGTAATGATGTGATTCTAAAAAAAACATTTCTCTCCCCGTGTAGACACGTCGTCTATGCCCGTGGAGCAACCTCACACTTTCCAGATCAATTTCAACAGTCTGTACACCGCACTGTGTGAGCAGCAGTGCTCAGACCAGGCCACCCTGTTGCTGTACACCCTGCTGCACCAGAATGCCAACATGAGGACGTATATGCTGTCCAGAACCGATATGGACAATCTGGTGGGTGCAGTGACGATGGAAGATGTCGTTTCTTCCTCTTTCACAGTGCGGTGTGCAACTATATGTGTATTATTCATCACAAAGGAAATAACACGTTATGGAGTCACCCTCACAAAACCCATCCTTCACTTCAAAGTACAAAAATGTGTTTATTTTCCATGAAATCTCAAGCACTTGTATTTTAAGACCATACAGACACACTATGGCCATGAAATTGTTTCACAAAGTGATGGCTCAGTAAACAGCGTGGCCGTGAGCTGCGACAGCTGGTGCAGTTTTGTCCATGCGGAGCTGTGTCACTTATTCTTTGTAGCATTGTGAAGGTACTCAGGCAATTTACTGAATGAAAATCAATCTTTGACTCGCCACTCAGATGGTATCAGATACACGTGTGACACACATTCACTGACATGTTAATGTGCTCTTATTCGATAACTCCAGTTTGGTGTCTGTACTCTGCATTCTGATTAGATATTTGTCTGTGACATTTGGATGTGGAAGAAGAAGGAGCTAAATAGTCTTTTGTATGAAGTTGCAGCATAAAATTATAGTACTCGTCAGTGTATTCCACCATATGCAGTAATTCAGTGATTTATATTTAATGTTAATATGATTTTACTTGGATTTCATTGTATACAGGAGCTGTATCCATTATATACTCATAAATATGAATTAGCTTGCACTTATTTTTATCCGTTACCTCTGCAGCATTTCATTTAAAACTTGTTTTCCTAGCATCAGACAGAAAATAGAGCTGGTTAACTTGAATTATATACATGTTTAACCCAAAGAATATGACTGCATGTGACAGTCCACTGAAAGGAAAAACAGCTCCTTCTGTTCTCCCTCTGCTCGCCTCAGGTGTTGCCCATCCTCGAGATCCTTTACCACGTTGAAGACAGAAACTCTCATCATGTCTACATGGCCCTCATCATTCTCCTCATCCTCACTGAGGACGATGCCTTCAATCGCTCCATCCATGAGGTGGTGGGTAGATGGCACACGGTTCAATACTCACCATTCTCGTCTCTGGTTCTATATTAGCTTCAGTCACTGATTCTCGCTCTTCCTCGGCATTGTTTCAGGTCTTGAAGAACGTTTCGTGGTACACGGAGAGGTCGTTGACTGAGATCTCGCTGGGGAGTTTGCTCATCCTGGTGGTGATCCGCACCATCCAGTTTAACATGACCCGGACAAGGGTAAAATGTACACACACTTGATTATATGTCCTGTGGTACTAAATTACACAGAAAGTAACGGAAATACTATCATTTTTACTTTTCCTCACCAGGATAAATATCTGCACACCAATTGTCTGGCTGCACTTGCAAACATGTCTGCCCAGTTTCGATGTCTCCATCAGTATGCTGCACAGCGCATCATCAGGTAAAGACAGATGCTTTCTTTCATCTACAGGTTTTCCATACAGCCTGCTGCAGATCCCATCGTAGTCTATTAAAACACAGTTTGATGGAACAAATTGTTCATTTCATTCCTTCAGAATACAAAGTGAGAAGTTGTTAATTGATAAAACAGGGAGACAGCGGCACACAATGTGATGTGCTCTCCAACTAGGACTGAGAATTGATACTATTTCCCTCCTCTCTGAGATCTATTTCAACTTTTTAAATCGCTACTTTATGTAAGCGGTTTGACCTTCGACACCCACCTGATGTTAAAAAATGCATCTGAAGTAAGCTAAGAAACCAATGGAGAGGGCAATTTGCCGAAAGGCACAGTTGGAAATGCTAATGCCCACACCAACACACTCACTCATTTTAATGATTGATGTAGAATCAGTACTAAATATTTATTGTCAACATTGTCTGTGCAGAGAAATCTGAAAATAAAATATTCAGATAGTGGTTTGCCTGTGTAGAGACGAACATTATGTAACTTAACGGAATAGAGGGAAAGGGTTTGGCCCATGAGAAGATGGAAAACTTGTAAGGACAAGGTCCAAACCACACACACACACACACACACACACACACACACACATACACACACACAAACACATCAAGTCATTTCTATCTGATTGTTCACTACAGGCACACAGGAAAGAACGTTTCCTTCCCCGAAGACTCGCAGACATTCACACACACACAAGGATCTCCTTATCTATCTGTGTGTGTCTCTCTTCGTATCTGTGGCTCACTGGTGTTACAAACCAGAGAGGGACACTGTCTGTCCTGTTGTGATGTTGAGCAACTGTCTCCATGTCTGATGATTATGATAATGATGATTATGACTGGGCCGGGCAAAACTCACTGGCTGGCTGGCTAGATGAAGGGGATTTCCTGCCAGGAATTTCCAAATGTCAGACAGCGCAGTGCAGAACTCTGCTTGTTAATTGACTCATTGAGAGAATCATACTGTTTATTTACCGACAGTGGTTGGTTGCACCCCCCCACCACACACACACACACACACACACACCGCTGCACATCATTTCCTTCCTGAAGTTGTATCCATCTGTGGTCACATGACCCTTCATTCATTATTGTGATGTCTGCAGACTCAGCAAGGAAGTTATGTGTTCAGTAGCACCTGTTCACTTGTCTGGTGAAATATTTTGTATTTTTCAAAAATACCTTTATTTAGAAAACTGTACGTTTTTTTAATTTTTCACATTAAGATCCCTGGTGTATGGTACCTACACATCAATGTGCATATACAGAGTAAATCACACGCTCTAATTAGAACCTAACATAAATAACAGCTATACTTCAGTAAAGTAACGCTCCCATGGCTGACTTTGTACATTCATGTAAGTCTGATGTCCGTGGTTACAGATAGGCTTTGTTCATCGATTCGTATTAATTGGTGAATTTAGTAATTAGTATTAGTAGAGACAGAGATGAATTGTACATAATTAAATAACAATAAAATATAAAAATAAAACATGCAGTGACAAACGTATTAAACACACATTTTGAACAGGTTCAGTGATGTGTAGTTTATGTAGCTTTTTCCCACACCAACCAAAGGTAAAATAAGACCACACAAGCGATTGTACGAGCCTTAAAACTGATATGTAACATTAATATGAACCTCCATATCCAGCTCACACCTGGATTGAACTGGACTGTGTGTGTCCAGATACAACCGATTCCTTGTTCAGACATCTTCTATGTGTGTCTAGGTGGAGTATCATGGATTTGAGCATCTGTCAATACTTCTCTCACTTTGTCAGCTAGTCACAGTGTATTATTGTGGGCATGGGTCCCAGGTGGTCTCTCATTTGGGGGGGGAAAGATACTACAACAGGTCACATTAAGTAGTCGTGGCCAAAAGAGCCTTTGACATGCAGCTGTGTATATTCAGGAGACTTCATCATTGCTGCTCAGATATCTCAGTTTGGCCAATTAGTGTGGGTAAAGAATGCTAATGGATTCGTGTGTGTTCTCCGTTGCTGACAGATGGACAGGTGTAAGTCCAAAGGGCTCAACTGTTTCCTCTGGCGTTTTGTTGCCATTAACTTTAATCTATTCTGCCCTGCAGATTGATTTTTCGTTAACACCCATATTAGAGTGTCAACATTCGTAAGACCCTGAAAAATGAATCAAAAATAGCTTTGGCAGGTTATGAAACCATTTTTAATTATTGATGCTAATCAGACACAGAGCTCATCAATGAGAAACTAACACAGACTGGAAGAGGAAGTTCAGGGTATGTTAGCAGATTTTTAAAAAATTATTATTATTTACAATGTTTGAGACTCTTTTTTTGGTTTTGGCCGAGGAACAAAAAGGAAAATAGATAGTTAAAGAATAACCAAGCAAACAAATCTGTTAACATCAAGCTAAGATACTTGTGTTTAACAAAGTTTACATTCACCATCACATGTTTCATCATCATCATCTGGCGTAGAACTGCAAACAGATATATTAAACAGTAATATAAAATTAATGGTAAGTCATTTCCTTACAACATTTGCTTCAGCAACATTTGCATGTGTTAGCTAGCCGATCTAGACCTTTCCTCAGTGCTCTGAGGAATTAACCACAGCATCCACGGTATGAAAGATTCTATTAGCCGTTTAAAGACGACTAAATCTGATGATCGGCGAAAGGAAACTAGTATAGTCATTGTTATTGTCTTATTATTTGACCTAGAATTGCTGTGGAGCCTCGAGAGCTTTCTTGCAAGTCTCTTGCATGGCCACACGTTGAGTGAATCAGTTAACTGTGACATGCCATTAATTGTGTGTGTGTGTGTGTGTGTGTGTGTGTGTGTGTGTGTGTGTGTGTGTGTGTGTGTGTGTGTGTGTGTGTGTGTGTGTGTGTGTGTGTGTCTGTGTGTGTCTGTGTGTGTGTCTGTGTGTGTGTGTGTGTGTGTGTGTGTGCACGTGCGTGTGCGTGCGTGCACTCTGACCCACTACATTGCTCGTGTCCAAGGTCACCCAAGCAGACCAGCCTCTGATTTATGTCTGCACACAGACATCACATGCAGTCATGCAGTCCCCTCACTTATGACTGTACACAGACAAGAGTGAAGCTAATCGGTTAGCTGCTGCATCAAACACAGAATGTGAGCCAAACTGTGACCTGTCAGCAGAAATAAAAGCCGGGTTTTATCAAATGATTGGGAATTAAAACAAATTTGTAGTATTTTCAGACATTAAAACAAATTTGTAGTATTTTCAGACGTTTCCTGCTGCGCTCGTGAATATTTTGATTTTCCACCTTTATTTTTGATTCATTATGTAAAAAGACCCTACTGACAGAGTTAGTTAGACTTCAGTTTCTGATAACGGCATGTGTTAAGTATTATGGGACTTGTTTTGTTTTTGTTAATTTGTGAATGAGCAGCACATAAATTACTGCTTCTTTGATCAAAGTTGAAGTGTATCATTTATCTGTCACTGCTGCTCTCACTGTGTCTGTCACACTGTGTTTCTCTTGCAGTTTGTTTGCTTTGCTTTCCAAAAAGCACAATAAGGTTTTGGAACAGGCTACACAGAGTCTGAGAGGCAGACAGGGAGACAACACAGCCCTGCCTGACTATGTGAGTAACACACACACACACAGTCTCTTTTTTCTCTTCAAGTGTTTGTCAAATTATTTGTACAGGTTCACCACAGGACATCGATTTAACTGTTGAGTAAGTTGTTAAAGGCACAGTCTGTAATCACTCGGGCCAGTCAGCGTGCCAACAGGAAATGCTAACTTCCGTAGCGTTTATTCTGAGTTTACTAGTTGATCTAGATCCCACAGTGTTCCAAGGTGTTTTTGTAGTAATTGGAAAATACATGCTGAACTGCTGCTATAGACACAAAAGGAATTCACATAAAATAATAATAATTATCAATCATAATTCACATGATTGACAAGCTCTGACCATATTTGCAGCCCAGTGGTTCTGCCACTTTATGGTCTTTCCTCTTGAAAAATAGCATCATAACACAAGACAACAACCGCATTCACAGAAAAGTCATCATTTTCAGTATTAAGGATAAATCTTATTTGTGCTGGCCACAGGGCATTAACTTTGCACTGACAGAGGTGTGGTTCAGGGCTGTTGGGTTAGCAGCAGAGCACTTTTGTGTCTATTAGTCTGTAGGACATGTAGGCGGAACAGTGCAAAGCAGCAACCAGCATTTAAAAAAAAAAATCTTGTTTCAATAAATCGAATCCTGTATTCATTATCATTATGTTAAAGTCTGTAATAAAGACATTTGCAGTCAGCCAACACGTTCATCAGCTGGAATGCAAGAATGGAATGCAATGGGCCACCACTCATTATCTGGTGGACGTCGTGTCTCCTCCATCCTTGGGATGTGGTATTTGAAACTGTCAGAAAATTCTGTGTTCCTGCAATGCCTCAAAGTGTCAAAGCCTGCTGTCGAGTGTCAGACTGCAGCTCTGTCTCCTCCATCCTTTGTCTCCTTCTCATTACATTTCCAGTCCACTTCCCCCACGTATCATTTGCCCTGAGATTCCACTTGTAGAATAATATTTGATGTATTGAACATTTATGAAATTCAATTTTGAAGTCGGTCACACCGGCACTAAAGTAATATTGACGTCATTGTTCGTCTGAAATTGGAATTGGAATCTAGTAGTAGTCACTGAGTGGTGCAGGATGAAGTCCCAGTGCAATCAGGTATCTATGGATCATGTAGCTAGTCCCACCTGAGCTGTAGCTGTGTAACACTGTATTTGCATTCACACGCCCTCTGCCTTCAGTACTTTTTTTCACCACATCTCAGTCTGTCTGTCGCATTCGATTTGCATTGTCCTGGTTAAATGTGTGAGTGTGTGAGTCTTTGGGGGTTGGTGATGTATTAGGAGCTCCCCACAGATGCCCTTGGGTGTTGGAGAAACATGAGTGTATCTGAGTGCTTCTTCAACCATGTAGCTTCTGTCTGACAAGACCTCTTACAAACAGACATTTATGCACACACATAAATACATTTAAAATGCAATTATCCAGATTTGTTTTGAGGCTTCTTGGCTTCAGGGCTGCTTTTAATGCTCTGTTTTATTTGCACACACATCATATACGACTGAGAATGGGGAAGCGCATTGAGCGAGTTTATTTCGCCGTGATCAAATCATGTCTCTTATATGTTTTGTATCAGTCAGTGGTTCCCATGGCTTTCAGAGTGATTTTAACGGCAATGACAACATCAGTAAGACAAACGGAACCACAAACAAGCAAATTAGAAGGCCGAAGCGTGCAATTAGAGTACAACAGACATCTTGCTTTTGAAGGAGCTTTATTTTGTTGCTCACGAGCAAAGTTACAATCTTTGTGAGACTTTTTCCAATTTCCAAGTCTTATTTTTTCACCAGCTATATTGTCTGACATCTCGTCTGGGTCAGAGACTTGGAGAGAGCTGGTTACTGTCTGTTATCCGTACGTTTAGACTAGCCTAACTCAATGTGACATCGGTTGCCATGTATACAATGGCTCCCGTGTCTACTTTCCACATATAGAACTAAAATTGTAGCTTTATTGACATTACTTAATAAAGAAGGAACATATTATTTCATTTGGGAGTGTACAAAAACACACACCTCCAGACAATCACATTCACATGAGTTGTGTCTGGAACTGTTGAACGCTTCACTCAATGAAAGTTTGGCCATCATTTCCCAATGAGTAAATCATGTTTTCTGAGTGTTGGATAAGACCTTTTGTGTTGTTTGAGTTTCTCTGTTTTCATATGCAACCTTGTCCTTTGTCAGTCCCCTGATTGTGCTCATTAGAGTAGCCGTGAAATTTTCCTTGGTTTGTTTATTCCTCTTTGTGTGGTCCCAACACCAACCAGCCAACTGAGCGTTGAAGTACAAGGCCGATATAAAAAATATTTCAAAAGACCGTTTAATCACTGCTTCCCAAATAATTTGATACAAGTGTGTGTCACTCACTGGATTAAAAGTTCTCTTGACATGGAATAAACCAAATATCATGCTCATTTGTTTACACCAGTGAAGGATTGAGACTACATACAAAAAACAGTTTACTGCTGAGTAACCATTTATTTCTGCCCTCTGCCATCAGAAAATGTCATTACCTCGTGCATTTCATACATTTCTTTTTTTTAAATGACACTAATTTAGTTGTGTCACCTGAGGTATGAGAAATGACAGGGGAAAAAAAATCACAGCTGCCTCAGCCTCCTTTATTTCCTCCGTCTCTGGAGCAGAGGCAGATCTGGCAGAGCAATTGAAAAGGTTCTGCTTTGGCGTCGCTCACCACAATTTGATTGTGCGAGGAAGTTTGTGGAACTATAGGGAGAGATAAAGAGGAGCGAAATGTGAGGAGAAGCAGAACAAAAGAGAGGGGAGAGGCAGCGTGGAGGAGGAGGAAGAGGAGGGATACAGAGAGAGGGTGGATGTTTTGTGAGGGGCATCTGGAAACGATGTAATTTGCCTGAGTCTGGCTCTAGAGAGAGAACTAATGTTTGTTTAATGTGGGATTGTCCTGGACATGTAATTGCTGTCTTTACAAGGGAGCGGCTGAGAGGATATGTAAAAATGTCGTCAAATGCTCGAAGCTGTGCATTTTAACTGGGTGCATTTGCTTATGTCTCATCTGCTTCCTCTTGATTGCCTCATCTCTGTTCTCTTTACCACAGCCCCCGTCTCTCATTCGTAAACACACAGACAACCTGAATCCCTGAAAGTGTGCGCGCTGCTGTGTCTGGTTAGTGTCAGGAAAGCAGGAGTGACGGCTTCGGGCCCCCTGAGCCCCCAGGGGACAGCCAAAGGCTCCCAGACCAAGCGGGGCAGCTCTCGGGGGGCCCTGTGGTTGCTCTGTACAACCTCTTTGCTGCTGATTGCAATTTGTATTTTGCGGCATATGCAGTGACATGCAGTATGTGACAATACACACAAACAAACATAAAATGAAGGAAGCATGCGCTGTGTTGCATTGCACTGTGTGTTGTTGTTTATGCCAGCCAGCGGTGTTGGTAGTGTTACCTCTCTGCCTTGTAGTCTGTTTACTGTTGCACATTTCTGGGAACGGACTAAAAGCACGCACACAGCCAGAAGCATGTAGGACCACCCTGTCTGTGTGTTTACGTGTGGTGGTTGAGTCACAAACTGTGATCTCTTTTTAATAGCCAGAGTAGACATGCATTAACGTTGTAGCGCTATTCGTTTTTTTTTTTTTTTTTCCTTTTTTTTTTTTTTTTTTTTGGTGCAGGGTACATCCAGGGGCTCTTTTATGAGCTAGTAGTGCTAATAAACATTATTAACCCTTCTTTATCAGGCTTTTCTGGATTTTGCCAGATTTTGCCACAAAAAAAATAATCCAGTTGTGAAAAGGGATCGTTTGCTGTCAGTGGCCTTGTATTACCAATTTGTTCCTCTTGGGGCAATAAGGAGCTATGACAATTACTCTGCAGAGTTTTTTCCCGCAGCAATAGTTAGTTCATGTAACAGCAGCATGTCCATTGTCCCAGGCAGCCGTCATTCAAAGAAAACAAAGAAAAAACAAACAGCTGTTTGTAGCAGTGATCACATTCTTCCAGTCCTGACCCAAAGCTTGTGACCACATGTGAGTGTTGGAATGTAAATTGACTGGTAAAATTAAGAGTCATGCCTTTAGCTAATACTAAAGAAGTCGGTTAGCTTAACAAGTTGGACAAATCATTGGTTTGGGAATCTGCTGCCTGCCCAAAGGCAACAAGATTTCAGTAAGAAGGATCTATCTATTTATCTGCCCATCTCACCAAATAGCTATCTAAATGTGACTTCAGCTGATTCAGATGTATGTTTTCAATTTCATTTCATGCCTTTGTCAATGCAGTTTACATCTAACAGTTTGTGAACGGGTAATTTTAGAAACGATACTGAAATTATTTAAAAAGAAAGAGTCCCCTAGACGCCAATTGAATTAGACCTGTTGTCTGGGTCCTTTTTTTAGATGTAATACTCATTCATTTCCAGCATCAGTCTCAGAGCCAGATAAAATAACATGTGTCAGCTTCCAGCTGACGTTCCTGCGTCTGTTACATCTAATTCCTCTGAGCTGAGCGAGACTCTGCAAAACCAACATGTGGAAGGTCAGAGATCAATGTCTCCCTTCATACATGGGTTTCCTGGAAGGAGGACGTGATCAATTTGATTATACTGTCATGTTTTATATTTTGTTCTGATGAAGTGCCAATCCTGCCAGACTGACAGAAATGATCACACTTCTTTCCCCAAATCAGTGGTTGCTTCAGATCAATCATCAGTCATTTTTCAGTACACAGCAAATGGATGTGTATTGGATGTTGCTCTTTTGCTCTGAATAATGGCCACAGTGGCAAATTCTCTGCGTTTCCAATTACAATACAGATCGAAACTTAACTGCATGTGATCAGCTGATTGTTGCTATTTTGCAGCAGTTATTCCTGTATTTCATTAGCGTCATAGCATAATTACCTAAGTCATATTTTGGCTAAATTGTGATATCTGCCTAATGTGCATTGCCCCTCAATTTTTTTTTCTGGAAACCTTGACTTAGGCAATTGTTCTATTATGCCAACAATTTCGCAACAGTCAAATCTATTTCTGTTTATTATTTGTCATGTGTAAATATTACTTCTGAAACATATAACACAGTATATACCAGCCCAGTTCTATTGAACTACTTATAATAATTAATTTGTATAATCTTGCAAATATTGTAAAAAACGGTCACTTGCCAGGGGGAAACCAAGAAGTGACTTGTTGCTGTTCTGTGAGCATCCATCAAATAAACGCGCCATCTCTGTGGTCCAAATGAAATTTACTTTAACCACGGTTTTTCCTTTCACCTTTAATAGTGAACGGGGCTAAACGGTCAGGCCTTTGGCCGTCTTTGTAACAGGGAACATGAAATGATGTTATCTGTAATAATGTCGGGCTCCACAAATTATAAATAACCTCTGCGACTTGTGCCTCTCATTATGTCATCCGCTCAGGATCAGTGCAGGTCTGTTTCCCTGTGCTCTCTTCATTAATGGAATATCCTGCTGAGAACAGAGACCTGACTTGCTCACTGACCCCCATTTTTAGTCGAAAAAATATTCCCTCACCTGTGCAGTAAAAACCATGCAAGCCAGTCTCTCCCTGTTTATCTATCAGCCTCTTATCTTCTGTCTTTCTAATTATTCCCTGGAAATAGCAGCAGCACCCAGAGAAAGCAGGTGCTTTGGAGTCCTAATGCTCCTCTGTTTCCCTATTCCCTGGTCTCTTTCTTCATCAGACACATTATAGCCACATCGCTCCCAGCTGTTGGCGACATCTTTCTTTCTTTATTTCTTTTTTTTATTATTATTCTTATCTGCGTCACCACCAGCATCACTGCTCCTTTCCCCACCACTCCTCCATTGCCAGTGCCAGACATGTCTTCAAGGGGTGATGTGAAATATTAAACTGATAATTCGGTGTCTGTCAATACTAAGCTGGGTTTCCCCCTCCACAAAGGAGCGTGATGTTGTAGTTGTCTGGCACGAAGCAGATCCCAGACAGAGGCAGTGTTGATGGTGCTGCGGCTGTGAGGGGCAAACGTCTTTGTCTTTGGCTTCATTCTGTCTGTTTACAACAACGAGGGTTTTGTGCAGTTGTGAGGCTGTGGGGTAATAGGAGGCTGACTTGGGCACAATGCTCTGCAAAATGGTGTGATTATGACATGGCTGTGGTAGCGTAAATGCGGGTCAGACAATGACCTATTTAAAAAAAGTCCCAAAAGACAGGACAGGCTGCTGCTACTCAGCCAGTCTGACCCTCTCTGTCTGTCCACATGGTGTGCTGTTTTCTCCCCTCACGCCGCTTCTCTTCTATCCATCTCATACCAAAAAGAAATAACTTGTATTTTGGGACGTATCACCAAGAGACAAAACAAATAAGGTTTGATTTTAATTTGTATTCTTGGATCTTGGATAAAAGCAAGTGTATGTGGGCCTGAACCCTTTCTGAGAATCTCTCTGTTTATCACCATGCTCTTTCTCAATATATTTGGTTTGTCTGCCCTGCAACAGCCCGCAGTTAGCATCGGGGCCAGCCAGGGAATCACTAAGCTATTGGTTTAATGATGTCAGCTCCTACTTTACAAGGATTTACATGTCTGTGCCTCTAAACAGCCTGTCCACACACAAACACGTGCAAAAAAAAAAAAAAAAAAAAAACATGCTTGATAGCGTTGCCACACACATTCGGATATGAAGTCCCTGCTCATCAGTCTATCAATGTCCTTGTCAGAGATACAAACCTACCTACAGACATAACACATTTGTGTTGGGCAAGTTTACGAATCAACACACGCGCTCACACACACACACACACACACACACTCTCACTCAGTGTTTGTAAAGCTAACACAAAGGGTAACACAAGTAAAATGGGGCAGAATCATTGAGACTAATGATGTAGCTCATGTGTAAGGGCTGTGATTTCCTGGGTGGAGAGACAACATTATGTAGCAGCCTGAATTGTTGTGACTAAATGACAATGCAGGAGGCTGGGAATTAGCACATGACTGTATGAGAAGAAGCAGTGGAGGGGAGGCGAAGGGGGGGTAGCATTAATGGCTCCATGCAGCCATACAAACACATGTGAAGTGTTTTTTTTTTTTTTTCATGTCTGAAGGCATAATTTTTGGGGAAAACAAGTGCCAGGGTACAGTGGGAAGGAGGTGGAGTGAAGATATTTAAATCCCGTCTGGGTTTCAAGTAGACCATGGACCTCTTAATCTCATCCACTTGACAAACATACACACAAGGCCAGGCAGACGTCTAGCTAGCCTATTTTCATGTGACCTGAATTCCCCAGTGTGGCATTTTTTCCCTGCCAGGCCAATCTCATTAAGCTGGGTTCAGAGCTGGAGAACAAACACTAGACACTCTTCACTCTTACTCAGCCTTCATCTCCTCCTTTTGTCTCCTCTTCCTCTGTTTTCC
>CAAKHB010007583.1:3085-18266 GCA_901007665.1 Aeoliscus strigatus | reverse complement strand
TTATAGATGCAGTGAGGGAGGACATGGAGGTAGTTGGAGTCAGAGTAGAGGATACAGAGAACAGGGAAAGATGGAAATCGATGATTCGCTGTGGCAACCCCTGAAGAGGGACAGAGCCGAAAGGAGAAGAAGAAGAAGTAGATGAAAAAAACAAAACTATTAAATAGTGTAGCAATAACTCAGTTTTGTTCATGGGCAGCACAGGGGATCTTTCAGATTCAATGGATCATGTCTCTGCGCACGAATGAAACAGGCAACAACGAGTTTTGTATTTATTGACTAAATACTAATAACACACATATGATACTAAAATGACAAAACACAAGACAAACAAAGAACAGACACAGAACGTAAAAGAAGACAAACGATAAATTCAGGGTGATGGTGATAGGAGAAAGTTATTGATCAATTATTAATCCCTTAATAACTGAACTAATGACTAACCTATCTTATGTGAGAATCACTGCTGAGCCTACAGCCTACTTGACTTCAGGAGCTGAGGCTGGGACCCAGTGATGCTGGATTCTGCATGCGACGTCTCCAAAGTGGGTTGTCCTTGAACGGCGTCGTGTTCTCCAGATGTTTGGTCCTGCCGATGGCGCTTCCTGATCAGCGACTTGTGCAACTCGCCAGCATTTCCTTAGTTGGTGATTGGCTGATGGTGCTGGAGGCTTCAGATGCAGTTTGGACTGCATGTGGCTCAGAGTTTGGGTCAAAAGTTCTGGTAACAATCTGACAAGAATTATTTTTGGTTTGTGGAGAGGATTGAAACGTTGGCTAGGCGTTTGTGATCCTCTAAAACAAGAATCTAAAACCCGTAAAAATAAAAGAAGAAAAATAGGATTTGTTACAACAAAGCGGTTTGCTAGTTATAGTCTCCAAAATAAGCGTGTAAAACTTTGGTCTAACTCTTGGCACTAATACTTAAGCTTAAGAGGTGCAACTTGGTTGGCTAAGCTGAACGAACGTGCGGCACAAACTTAGAGTATTCTGTAGGAGCAAGAGTACAGAACTCTGGGAAAAGAAAAAGGAGTGTTCAAGGAAAAATGCGGGAAAAAGGCTTCAAAAGTGCTCTGCTCTGAAAATGCTCTGTTCGTAGGACAAAGTGTGTGCCTACCACCTCTGCCCTTTTATCATGGGAAGAGGTGGTTTTGTATAACTCATCACTATGCATGAATTGGTCAAGTTAATGTCCTATCACACCTCAAGTAACAAGTTAGAGGAGGAGATACTAGTTGTAATGTACAACTGGTGGGCTCGGTGCCTGTACCAGCCCCCAGGAGACACGCATCTGTGGTTTGGAGCCAACGATTAATCTTTTGTGTTAAAGTTCTCCTAACACCATGACCCAATGTGTGAACTCTTGTAAACTACTGGCACAGAATGTATCATGAGGTTAAAGACTAGATATTCTAGTATAACTAAGCATCATTACTTATCTAACGATAAGGAATAATCAGGATCTGTAAGAAGGTTACATATGAATGGTTCAAGGATGTTAGAATGATAGAATGAACATTCTAGAATAAAGAACATCAAGAAAAGACCATGAGATACATAATATGTTTAATACATTTGTTAGGTTACAAATGAAACAAAGGGATCTCAGAGTCTCAGTCCTGCTCAGGAATGCAGGAAAAGAGAAAGAAGAGAGTGGGGGAGTTTGAGATTTGGGTCTTTGGAGTCACAAACTGTGGAAGGGAGGAAGATTCTTCTCCCTGCAAGGTGTTTGTCTTATGTCAGCAATGACATCTTTATGGTTTGATGCCCAGAGAGTGAACTTAGAGGAAGGAGGACCGTTCAAGATGGCTCTTGGTGCCATCTTGGTAAGGAGGTTCTGTGTTGAGGAGAAGTCAGCAGGGGTCATGCTGGTGTGACCTCAGATGGGCTGATTCACAAGTGGTGAGAAAGGAATGTGGAGGAACGATACCAAGCAGGGTGTCCACTACAATAGATATATGGACAGCCAGTTCCCCTTAGTTCAGATTATGAGGAATAATTGGTTTGTAATGAGTTATTCTGGTTGCTGAAGTTGCCTGAGAACTGAGTCAGTAATGTTTATTCAATAATTTTTTGGTTTTGAGGATAAAAATGTAATTTTAAAGTGAATCAAAATATATTTTTGAATGATGAAGAATTAGTTTTGCAATATGCACAAATCATAGATGTAGTGAAACCGCTACTTAAAGTCTTTGAGTGTGCATTTTGCTTTTTAATGAACTTTTACCAGATTAATGCCATTGTGATGCTTAATTTCATCCCTGTTTTCAGTTGGTTCCTATGACTGATGGAGATGGACGATGAGCTGGACAACTTTATCAGAGAGCGGAAGGCCAGGCTGGCTGAAGATAAAGCCAATTTACAGCTAGACCCGCCTTACATGGAAATGAAGGTGAGGTTGGAATCTAATGAAAGCTAATGAAAATGTACTGATAGCCTTAAAGATAAATATCTTGGAGAGGGTTTAAAAACAACAAAAAAACAAAACAGATTTTTATAAATTTAATTCACAAGCAATGTCATAATAGAAGAGGGTGAGGTTCTGAATCTGTAGGCTACTGGTTGAAAATGATTGGGTCTGCAGGAAAAACGAGATTTGAAAACAAAACACGGAACTTTTACAGTGAGTCAAATACAATTTTATTCAAATGTACTCACATGTGACAGGGAAAAGGTGTACTTTAATTTCAGTTTCGTTGACATGGCCATCCCAACATCACAAATAACCATACCGAAATGGACCTTACATTCTACAACAACAGACATGGTCTGTCAGATAAGGAAAACTCTGCAAAGAAAGACCCCGTTAGGAGGGAAAGAATGGAATGCTATTGCTAATGCTATGGAATGGAATTAAAATTATACAGAGCATTGAAATCAAGCTGCCAATAAAAAACAGTAAATAGCATTTATCAATGAGTTTTAAATGCAAGGATGGAGAGGGGAATGGAGAGGGAGCTCAGTGAGAGCAGTCTAGGCTTATAGGAGCATAAATATAGGCAACCCTGATCAAGTCCTAGTTATTAACTTGTCTTTGACATGAAGGGAAGTTTTTATTTTGTCTACTCTCAGTTAATTTGCTCGTCTTTGTCAGACATGGATGACATGGATTTCCGTAAGTCTCAACGTTGAGACTTAGTTCAACAATCTTTACAAGTGTTTCTAACATACATACATAACCAAAGGACTTGCAATTCATCCCCACTGACAGGCTCAGTGTCAGGATATGACTATATGTTTGGGACAGAAACATTATGGATAGACTGAAATGGACAGGAAAAAATGTACATGTAAATGTAAAAAAAATGTGTTGTGTTGAACTTATTATATTATATTATCGGTTTTGATTGATTGTGTGTATTGTATGACATCCCCTGTGCTACTTCACTGTACAGAGAGAAAATGGCCCCACAGAGGGACAAATTTAGGATTGCTCGCTTTGTTTCATGGTGTTCATTTTGACTAACAGGCAAAACCCTACAGAGCTTGTGGGTCCACTGTGAAGGAGAACAACCCGCCCAAGTTGAGTTCTCAAGGAAAAGGTACAGGACCACATTATACACTTACTTGTCATTTATGTTATACTTCATAGTAACCTCATGGTGGATGTTGTGTTTGTAAGGTTATGTAAAATGGTACCAGTCTAGTTTTGACCTAAAGGTCTCCATTATGTGTGTACATTGAATATTGATGGGTGTGTCTTGTTAGAGGAGAACTACTGTTTTGGGCTGCCTCTTGGTATGGAGTACGAGAAGAAGAAAAAGAGGCTGCAGCACGAGCTCCGTATGGACTACATACGCTACATGGCTCAGGTGACCGCTACAGATGACGGCTGACATCTGATGTTGTATCACAAAGTAGATTTAGGGTGGGAGATGACGTAAGCAAGCTCAACTGTGGATGTTCAGTCTAATGTATGTAGCTCATTTCTCTCATTACACTGTGAATTATTAATTCTAATTTGGTCTACATTTCAAGGTAGACAATATCGACAGGTAGTTTGGTCACATGTTAGAGCTTAAGTAACTGAGTATTGAATTAGTGCAGTTAATTGGTTTCATCAAGCCATCAGTTTTCATCAAACTTACAAGATATCCTGGACGTGGTGAGCCTGAGTATTTGAGGACACATTCGCTGTTCCACTTGCAATTCCCCCTCTCCTGCAGACAGGAGTAGTTTTCAGGCATAAGTTGTGTTTGACATTGCGACATCTGTTAACATATAGTATCAACTTGAATCAGACTCTTGTATCAAGTACCCACTGCTCTACTCTCCCTGGTCACAGATGTGATTGGATATGAATATACGGTATGTACAGTATACAGCTCTGGAAAAAATTAAGAGACCACTGCAAAATTGTCAGTATTTCTGATTTTACGATTTATAGGTATGTGTACATTTTTGTTTCATTTTATAATCTACTGACAACATTTTTTCCAAATTCCAAACAATAATTGTCATTTAGAGTATGAATTTGCATAAAAAAAGATGCAATGTCTTCAGACCTCAAATAATGCAAAGAAAAACAAGATCATGTTAATTTTAAAATATCACAGTACTCATGTTTTAACTTAGCAAGAGTTCGGGAATCAATATTTGGTGGAATAACCCTGATTTTTAATCACAGCTTTCATGCATCTTGACATCCTCTCCACCAGTCTTTCACATTGTTCTTAGGTGACTTTATTCCAACCTGGCGCAAGAATTCAACAGATGCTGGAATGGATTGGCTGTCATACATGTAGAGATGATGATTTCAGAAACAAATGCAGTGGTCTCTTAATTTTTTCCAGAGCTGTATTTTACAGTGACAGATACAGACTCCACAACACCAGCACCAGTACCTCAGAACAGTAACAGGATGTCTGTTCAAGGTAAAAAAAAATAAACAAACATCCAAATGTGTGTTGTATTTCCTAATCCTAGTGCAATTCTGCCAGAGAAGGCAGGAGCCTAAAGGCTTTGACCAAACAAGATGATGCTGAGTTTTCCACTGGCCTAATCATTGGTTAGAGATTTTTTTTCTTTTTCATTGCAGAATTTCAATTTCATTTTAATAATGACTCTGAAAATGCTAAACTTCAATTGTGTGATTGAATTAGGTGCCACTGATCTGAGGAAAGAGTGCTACAGGAAGGAGCAGCAGGAAGAGATAGCTGAACAGCGCAGGAAAAGGTGGGTAAGCTTTTTATCGGGTTATCGGGTCATTGTTATAAGACAAGTGATGTGGTCACATCCTAATAATGTTTGCTAACAGCTGGTATTTGAGTAAGGATGGGTGGAAGAATTTCTATTTTCCCAGAATCTGAATGCACAAATGTCTAAAATAGATTTTCAAATGGAAGTTACTTGGTAATACGATAATGACAAATAGATACAAAGGGCCCAGAGCGACACCATGATAGATTTATCCTCTAATTCACCTTTAAAAAACAATAAAAACGTAATCAGCACAATGTAGATTTAGATCGCCTCAGAGTGGAGAAACGACACTCAACATCACAAACAGGAAACCACTTAACAGGCTCTCATGTGATTGGAACCACTGTCGAAATACTACCTTTGTCAAATAAAGAAAAAAGGAATGTTTCTAAAAATATCCAGGTAGAGTACATCTCTCCTAGTTTGGAATGTGCCTCTGTCGCCAGTTTGATAACTCATTCCTCCTCCTGTTTAAAAGGGGTCTTAGATACGTCAGTACTTTAGACAGATTGATGGAGATGGGCTGAAACAGAACATGTTAAGATAAGAGATAAGATAAGATCTAATGCTGAATAAAGTATAAAATGCTCATTTTATAACTCTGTGGTGCATGTTTGTGTCTTTGATGCAGGGAGAAAGATTTGGAGCTGAAAGTCGCTGCTACAGGGGTAAATAATCCTGAGAAACAGGTCAGCTGTGTCTGACAACCAACTCTCATTTAGTTGATTGGATGTAAGCGAATAGAGGCTGAATACAAATTCCTGGATTTACCACAGTGTGATTGTTTCATAATCCAGACAGCTATTTAACACACTGCTCCTAGTCATTGGAGTTGGATTCTTTGCATACTAAAGGAAAGCATGATGATCAGTTAATATTATCTGTAGGAGGTTTTTAAACCTTGTTATTGTGATAACACCACTTTACATGAGCGTCTGTGTCTGTCAGTGGTCATGTTCACCAACAGAAGATATGCAGAAAATGCAATTAAATTTCATTCAGTGTCATTTATATAGCCATCACAACATCACAAATTGCAATGAATGAATGGACATTCAAGTCTGCAACGACAGACACCTTCTGTCAGATAAAGAAAACTCTGGAAACAAACCCCTTTAACAGGAAAAGAATGGAATGCTGCCATGATAACCTGATAGAGGTTAGACCACATGGAGATAGTTAAAATTATACAGAGCATTCTGGGTTCTACGGTAGGCAACCCTGATCAAGTCCTAGCGATGAATGTTTTCATTTTTATTTTGCTCTCAATTACAGAGAGGATAAGATGTATCTTAAACTGTTATTTGTTATGGAGGGGTGGATTTCTGAGTGCAAATATCACTTTACATATATTTATGACGGCAGACCACTGTACTAAAGTTGCAATAGATTCTCTTGATTGCGTAATGAAGATACATACACCACACTGCAGTTCAGATCCAAAGAGCTTGTAATCCATCCCTCATCGCTAGGCTTGGTGTAGGTTAGGACAGCGTTTCTCAATCCTGGTCCTGCATGTTTTAGATGTCACCCTGCTCCTACAGACTCCAGGCTCCACGGGTTATTAATTACTTTAAGATTTATAAACATTGGTATTAATTGTATTTGCTATAATTCTTACAGAAGGACTGCTATGAGTCAGTAGAACCAGCACCATTACCTCAACCCATCAACAGCTCTGTCAAGGTAAATATCTTTCTTAAATTATTTCTCTATTTGTGACAGGAGTAACCCAGGTTTCACTGACAGATCGTGGACTCGCTCAACTAATTGCACTAACTCATATTCAAATTAGATTGTCCCAACAGATTTCAGAGAGCTCCTCCAACGTTTTGACACATTCGGTGCTTGATTGTGTCGCACTGAAATGAAAAGGGTTTTCTTTAGATTGCAATATTTGCCTTCCCTGATTTGTTGCCTTTATTGTCATTCACCATATACATGTGCACAAATGAAAAAACGCTCCTGACACTTTGTGTGTTGTATTTTCTCATCCTAGTGCAATTCTGCCATAGCGGACAGGAGCCCGAAGGCTTTGACCAAACAAGATGATGCTCAGTTTTCCACTGGCCTAATAATTGGTTTGAGATTTTTTTACATTGTAGAATTTCAGTTTTATTTAAAAAAAAAAAACAATGGTGAAAATACGAAACTTCATTTGTGTGATTAAATTAGGTGCCAATGACACAGAAGAGGACTTAAGGAGGAGGAAAGAGCGCTACAGGAAGGAGCTGCAGGAACAGATCGCAGAACAGCGCAGGAACAAAAAAAGGTGGGTTATGACTGAATGTAAGACTTTATCAGGTTGTATTGTTCATCATATTAAAACAAGCGATGTGGTCACATCCTCACAATGATTGCTAATACCTGATATTCGAGTAAGGATAGGTGGAAGAATTAGCTATTATCCATGAATCTGAATCGATACACAAATGTCTAAAATAGTTTGCAAATGATAGTAACACAATAATGACAGATGTCATTGGGCCCCAACTGGGCCCCATTGGGCCCCAACTGACAAAGACAGGTACCTCTTTACACCTGGGGAGAGGGTTAGCTGCTCCTCTGAACAAACTTGTAGCGCTTTTTCTCTCCTGCTCCTCACTTGACTGGCTCAAATGTGTTTGGAATCTGGTGCCTAGGAATCTCCTCAAAGTCCTTATCATTTGTGTCATCTTTAAATGGTTATCACAATGTTAGTGGTCGTCTACCCGCTGTGCTCCTGGCTGAGTGAGCCAACCCGAACTACATGGTGACATCGCTATGCCAAGAAGGCGCTCCGCCAGCTGAAAAAAACAAACCTTTATTCACCTATCATTTTAATTCTGTTTAACTGACAGTGTTCAACATGTGTGAAATTCTTAGAGGTAGTGATGGCGAAATCGATGCTTTGTGACGCACTGGACCACATCAAGACAACTGGCCTGAAATCGACAAACTGCTCCCAAGCATTTGATACAGTCATAAGGGTGACATCTGCTGGCTGTCTTTGAGAACTGCATCTGAGCGGACGTTCTGACAAAGACTTGTTGATTCTTGGCAGTAGAGGATCTCACCATTCCATCATCTTCTAAGTCTTAAATAAAAGTTGTTTTGTCTAAAGTGTGTCATTGTGTTGGTCTGTTAAGTGTGTGTAACAGACAGCCCTGATGAGGCAAATGTCTTTCTTAGTACCTTTGTTGTGTCCTAAATGCATTTGTATTGTGTCATCATTGGACAAGCTATGCATTTTGTGTTAAAGGAAATGTGGGAAAGGGATGTGCTTCTACACGTAGGACAGTGATTGTTTTTTGTAAAATTGTATTGGCAGTATCAATGACTTGATGCTGGTGCTTCCAGAACTTCTTGATGAGTATGGGGTGTTTTTGACACCAAAAAACAAACACATTCCCGAACTTTAATTCAAAGGCCAATAAAAGTCAATAACAATTGCAGCTCACTATGGCACATGCTTCATGCCCCGCTTAAAATATAGAACGTGTACAACTGCCAGTTGCATCTCTCCTTTGCACTGTGTTGTAGCCCTAATTCCTCCATCAGGAATCTCCACAGAGATTTTGCATAATCTCTGTTTGAAAGGGGGCTTAGATGGAGAAGGACTGAAAAAGAAGATGTAAGATAAGATCCAAGCGTTAGTGCTAAAATGAGGAAGTATAAAATGCTCATTTTATAACTCTGTGGTGCATGTTTGTGTCTTTGATGCAGGGAGAAAGATTTGGAGCTGAAAGTCGCTGCTACAGGGATAAATAATCCTGAGAAACAGGTCAGCTGTGTCTGACAACCAACTCTCATTTAGTTGATTGGATGTAAGCGAATAGAGGCTGAATACAAATTCCTGGATTTACCACAGTGTGTTTCATAATACAGACAGCTATTTAACACACTGCACACACATTGGAGTTGGATTCTTTGCATACTAAAGGAAGGCATGATGATCAGTTAATATTATACCACTTTATTCTGAGATTGACCCTCAGCAAACTATTTTATCCACTGATCAGCTGGACCAAATCAGGCAATTTGGGGTGAGCAGGAGAAAAGATCCTCAGCTTTGGGAGCCTTCAGCAAAAAGGGAGATTGAATCCTCTTCATCCAGAGTTGTAACAAATGCTGAGAAGACTGGTGCTACTGGCAGATGGACGTGTCCTCCTGATCAGCCCCTCGTGGCCCTTCAGTCCCCATTGTCAGAGTGTAGCGCTGCACTGGGTCTGGTGGGAGGCGACCTGTCTACTTGTAGCCAGCCGGCTGCTCAGTGCCTCCCCAGAGTTGTTGATACTCCCAGGTATGCCCCCTGTTTTCAACCCGCCTCTGTTGATTTGATTGGTTATGAAGTTGGAGTCATTTAACATTTTATCAGTTGTATTCTGAAGAAATGATTAAAGGTTGATCATCCTGCAGAGCTCCTATCTAAACATGTATCCCCCCCAGAGGAGCATTACTTTGATAATGAGATCATATTTTTTTTTGTGCCCTGTATTTTCAGGATGTCCTCACTGCTTCCCCATCCTCCCTTAACAGTCAGCGAAGTATACAGGGGCCCGTATGGAGACCGCAATGAAGGCACAAGACACCTGCTTGACCCCAATATAACCTACTGTTAGCACCAGTCTCCACCCTCAGATTAACTAGAAGCATCATAACAGTCTCTTGTATATACATCATCCTTAATAACAACAACATGCTAACATTTAGCATAATTTGCATCTGTCTTTCAGTTGGTCACCTACCTGCTCCTAGTGCTGGTGTATCCAGTCATTATGGTGACCACAATCCTCACAGCCGGCACAGTGAAATCATCTTCCCTGAGCTCCCAGCCCAGTAAGGAAGTTCTTGAAGTTCTTGTACTCACACAGGCATCCTTTTCTTCTTTACTTCAACAAATAGACTTCAGACAAAACCATGTCAGCAGAAATAAGACAGTGGTCCGACATAATTTGTACATCACAGGTCAGCACCTACTTTGTCTGAAAGAAATACACTTTTATTGTCCCTTTAAATTGTCTCACATCAGTAACTGAACTGGGTTGTGTCTAAACAAATGTATCTTTCATGAATGTTAGACGTATTCAGAGGACGTCAAAATGACAAGGCAGATATGATTAGATCTCAGTAGTGTGACTCTCCTGGCAGGTCCAGCAATGAGTCTGCTGCTACAGACTCCCGTACTGGGCTCTGTCCTCCAGAGAGAAGCAGATCAGCCAAGGAGAGAAGCTACAGGGAGGCTCTGAAACTGCAGGTAGGTTCATTTTGTGTCCTCATTGAAAAACAAGTATCCCTCCCTTGATTGTTGCCTCAGTGACATTTTCAACTGCCATTATTTATTTTATTTATTACTTACAGCTTCATCATAAAATATGCCTTTCATCTATGTACCACTTATTGGGTAGAATAATTCTTGAGTGTTAATTGAGAAAGCCGGAGGTAGAAATATATTGACAAAACTAACTGCATAAGATCAGTGGGAACGTGGTCAGAATATCACATCAGAGCTGTCTTATCTCTCAGCATTTGATATGCCAACTGTTGAGTGACATTTACTTTTCAGCTGATTAAAACATTACCTCCGCCAAGGAGGTTAGTTTCCGTTTTGTCTGTCTGTTAGCAAAATAGAATCTCACCTTTTAAAGCCTTTATGGCACCATGAACCTCGGTGAAGGTGTGGTAGGTTGGACTGGGAAATCAACTGATGTTGCTTGGTTAAGGAGCACCTCAAAATACTCCCCCCATCTCTGGAAAATTAGAACTTGGTGCTTGACAAATGTATGACAAGGGAATGCTGCCTCCTAATCTTGCAAAGACACCAACTGGCATAAATGGAAGGCTAATATCCATCCGCATCCCCTAGCCAAGAAGCAATACACTACCCTCTTCAGTGCCTCACCAGCCACTCTTCCACCCATTTGTTAAAGGACACTGACAAGAGAACACAGGAGTACTAAGTAGGAACACTCCAACATCGCAGTGTATTCATATTTTACTGGTATTTTACATCTCATGTGAGGTTGCCTCTATTTATTCTTTCCGTACAGCACTTTGTTCCACTTTGGTTGTAAAGTGCTTTACAAATAAAGTTATATTGGTATTGTATTGAATGCCTTTTCCTCCTGAGCCACAGCCACCCCAACTTTGCTTTCGTTCGCCATTTCTGTTGTTCCATAAAATTTTTCAACACAAGTTCTGTGCTGTAGATCCAGGAGCAGCAGGACCAAAGGCGTCGAGAGAGGGAAGAGCGGGAGCGATACGACGCCCAGCTGGAGGCTGACATGAAGAACCATGAGCCCTGGGGACGAGGTGGAGGAGGAGCCCCGCTTAGAGACTGCACGGGAAATCTAATTAGTATGTCACAGTTCAGTCTTGCCTATAACATTGTGTAACTTTACATTTGAAAAAGCTTATCTAATGTGTTACTGTAATGGCCAGCTGACCTCAGCCAGATGCACAAGCTGAATGAGGAGGCTTACAGTAACCCGGAGCAGCAGCAGAGGAGAGCCACAGCTGTAAAGACAGCTCACAGGACAGAGCCCCCCCATCCAAATGAGCGTGTCTCTGGTACTATGACAGTATATGGCATCCAAGATTCTAGTAACAGGCTTCCTGGTACATGTTTATCTCATAATCATGACTTGAAGGGGTCTAGTTAACACAAGTCTTCTTCTGTCTGTAGGTTCCTTCCATGTCCATAATCCCCAGTATACAAGAGGCAATGTGTTTGACAACCAACCCACCCAACAGCAGGTCCAGGAGCAGGAAATGTACAAAGCCTACCTCAAACAGCAGGTACACCTTCACAGTAGTGACAAGTCAATCTGTTCTACAGACCTGGGTCTGTAGAACAGATACTAAAAGTGCATCTATGCCCAAAAGTACACCAGGTTCATATTCTGATTTATAAACTGTGTGCATGCACACCTGTCAGCAGTGTTCCCTTCATAAATCACACACCACCTGGAACTGTGTGCATGAGTTCCCACCTCCTATCCGCCCTGAACAAGCCCACTTTAACCATATATAGTCAATGTGGAGCAGATGAATGAAGCTGAAGAGCAGTTTCTCTCCCATTAGATTTGTTTTCGGTCCAGTTTTTGGCGTAGCAGACTTTATAAACGAGAGCCCAGTTAATTTCAAATGAGAATTTGAACTACAAACATCTGCCTTCATTTGTAGATGGAGGAGAAACAGCGTCAAAAGGTGGAGGAGAGGGAAAGGACAAGACAGGAGGAGGAGAAAGAGGAGAGAAGGCTGGTGGAGGAACGTGCTCTCATCCAACAGAAGTATGAACAAGAACAAGAGCGGAATAGACAGAGACGAATGGAGGTGAGGAGCTAAAAACTGCTGGTCTTTCGTTTTTGGTGATGACACAACTGTTTTTGATTTACTGCTCACGGTTTTCTTAATGATTGTCCTATTGTGTTTCAGCAGAATGCAGGTGTGAATGAAGAGATGATTCAACAAGCAGAACAGTGGAAGACGGCAGGAGAGAGAAAGAAGGAAGAAGAAGAGAAAGAGAATCCTCCCCAGTTTGCAAGACGCAATGTGTTTGCCAACCCGCCCACTCAACAGCATGTTCAGGAGCAGGAAATGTACAAAGCCTACCTCAAACAGCAGGTACACCTTCACAACTGTCACAAGTCTGTTCCACAGACCTGTTCATTTCAAATGAGAATGTGATCCAATTACCATCTAATACATGAAACAACTTCCAACAAACATGGATTGTCGGTTGATAGTTCACGGACAAGACAGGAGAGCCCCCAAAATGCAGATTAATGAATTAATTAGAACGTACAGAAGCGTTGGAGCGGTTTTCTGTTCATACTGGCTTGATGGACCTCTAAACTGATGTTTAAGATTTGGTCAGGTTCTCATTCAGCTGCCTACATTTCTAGATGGAGGAGAAACAGCGTCAAAAGGTGCAAGAGAGGGAAAGGATAAGACAGGAGGAGGAGAAAGAGGAGAGAAGGCTGGTGGAAGAACGAGCTCTTATCCAACGGAAGTATGAAGAAGAACAAGAGCGGGACAGACAGAAAAAAATGGAGGTGAGGAAGTCAAAACATTTTGTTGAACTTAACTTTTTTTCAACATGCTATTCTTGTATTGTGATGTCAGTTGTTTCTGTCTTACTGGCCACAGTTTTCTTTATGATTGTCTGTTGTTTCAGGAAAAGGCTTTGAAGGAGGAGCTGATTCAACAAGCAGAACAACAGAAGAGGGAAGGAGAGAGAAAGAAGGAAAAAGAAGAGAAGGAGAATGCTGCTGCACTGAGGAGGCAGAATGAGAGGGAGAGGCAGGTCCCAGTGAAAGAGGTTAGTTCAGCGGGACCCCGAGGGTGCTCAGAGCAATTGCTGGGGGGGCGCAGGACACGTGACGAATGAATCATCACAGTCACACTGTGGACTGAAAATTGATGTTTTTGTGTGTGTGTGTGTGTGTGTATGTGAGTGAGTGATGTTCCATTTGGACAAAGCATATCTTGTATTTGTTTTTTTTCCTTTGGTTGTTAGTGATCAGAAGCAGTGACCTCCATAATCGCTCTGCCGTGCTCAGCTTCCTCCCACCTCCAAAGGCATGCTGAGGTTTATTTGGTCACTCCAGTGGAGGAAGATGAATGAATTTCAGAAATTGAATACAATTTTAAATTTAAATTTTTCATCAACTCTCCTACCATCTCACTGTAACTGGTAATGAAATGAATGAAATGTAAAACCTCTGTTACAATGACATTCAAAACAAAATTGACATAGTTGGACAGTGACAACAAACATGAAATCTGAATTCAGTTTTCTCAAGCATACATTTTGGTTATTAACGAAATGAGTGTCTTCAGGTCCACAGAGAACCGTCCCCTCCAATCCCAGCCCTCCAGAAGAAACATCAGTACACCTCCAGACCTCCCACTGTTGAGAACCAGCGTTGTGCTGCCCCCGTCTCTGTAAGAAACACACACATAACTTCATTAAAATAGAACTGCAAGCCCTGTTCCCGTCTAAATAAAGTGAGGTGATATGTTTTTTCCCGTACCTTGTTTCTAATTCCATCCATCTCAGGAGCAATCACTGTCTGGTCTCCGGTCTCCTCCTGTCCCTGCTTGTAGGAATCAGCTCCGAGCTGCAGGTACTTGCACAAACACTGGATAATCCAGCAATGAATACTGACAATGTGAAACTAACGAGTTTCAGGTAAAACCTGAGTAACATTTTGGAATCGGGTGTAATTTCTGAAAGAGCTCGAACTGATGAGTTTATGAATGATAGATAGTATCAGTCATAATTGTTGTCATGATGCTGTGTGTTTTTTCAGGAGACTTGAACCTTTCAGTGTTGCGTCACCATCTTCGTAGTGAACAAAAACGTCTGGAGAGTAGTCTACAGCAAGACAAGTGGGAGGAAATAAACTCTCCTCTGATTGACAGGTCAGACGCAGAGATACATCAATTATGTATGATAGTCGTCCACAGATAAGTGCAGCCCTCTGTGGACGTACTTGATATGTGTTTTTACTTTAAAAATAAGAAAAGCTTTATTTGACATTGAAATGTGAAGTGTGATTCTGTATGCAATTGCATTGAGAGAAATATCAGTAGGAAATATTTACAGCTCTGGAAAAAATTAAGAGACCACTGCAAAATTGTCCATATTTCTGATTTTACTATTTATAAAATTAAACAAAAATGTTCATTTCACTTAAACACATACCTATAATCTACTGACAACCACCAGTCTTTCACATTGTTCACACTGACTTTATTCCACTCCTGGCGCAAGAATTCAACAGATGCTGGAATGGATTGGCTGTCATACATGTAGAAATGATGATTTCAGAATAAAAAAAATGCAGTGGTCTCTTAATTTTTCCCAGAGCTGTATACACACACACACACACACACACACACACACACACACACACACACACACACACACACACACACACACACACACACACACACACACACACACACACACACACACACACACACACACACA